>JBBPMG010000565.1:0-17078 GCA_038090195.1 Boletellus deceptivus | reverse complement strand
TGGGTTGCGAGGGTGTCGATCGGATCGTGCACACGGGAAACGAGTTGGGCGTCGCCTTGGGTATACAATCGAAGCATTCCGTACGGTCCTGACAAAGGACCCAACGTCGGGGGGGGAAAAAAGACGCGCGGAGAGGACAAAAGACACACCTTGAGCAACGGTTGCACTTGACCGAGGTATCCCGCCGTGCCCGACTCGACGAGCGGAACGCCTGCGGCCATGCACATCCTGTTCACGTGCCGGCGCGCGTCTGTGCGACTGTCGTCACGTGCGTGTGTGGGGGGGGGAGGAGGGGTGGATGGGTCGGGTGCGACTCACCGAGGTTGTCGAGCGCGTTGAGGACGATGTCGAACGACTGGAACCAGACGATGTCGAACTGGGGCTCCTTGATGTTGGCGTGAATGGGCTGAATGTGCACGTTCGGGTTGAAAGCGCCCGCGGTCTGCGCAGCGACCTAGCAAGGCCCCGTCCCGTCGTTGAGCGCGCGGCACGGGAGGGGACCATGTCATGGTGGGGGGTGGTGGGGGCCTTACCATGGCTTTACTCTGCTTGACGTCCTTTTTCCGGAAGAGAAACTGGCGGTTGAGGTTGGAGAGGTCGATGGTGTCGAGGTCGAGGAGGGTGACGTAGCCAAAGCCGGCCAGGACGACGTTCTTGACTGCGCGCCAAAGAGGGGGACGAGAGCATGAGCGGAGCCGCAGCAACGGGGACGGGAGAGGACTGACGGAGTTCACATCCGATGCCGCCTGCGCCGACCAGCAAGACTCTCGTGTGCGCGAGGCGGGCGACAAGGTCTGGGCCAAGGATGGCCTCTGCGTGGGCGTAGCGGGCGGTGTTGCGCTGTCGGTCCATGGTGTGCGATCGCAGGCGGGGTGGTCGAGGAGAAACCGGCGCAAAAGCTGGCGGGTCACGCGCGTCCGTCCGTATTGCTACACATCTTTTCAGTGTCTCCACCCGACCGCGTGCCCGTTCTCCATCATGGGCTCCACACACCCGCGAAACGCCCACCGTGGGGCACCGGCCTCGTCCTCCGCCTCCACCCCACCCCAGTCCTGCGCCCACCGCATCCCGTATCCTTCCTCGACCCTGACCTCGTACGCGAGCACCCGGTGCGGGAGCCAGTGCAGGTTCCGCCACGTCGCGCCGTCCATGACCCGTTCGAAGAGCACCACCGCCCGCGCGTTGATTGACGCGACCGGTCCCTTGGGCTGTCCACCCCACCACCCGCCGCCGTCCAGGTCCGATCTGTGTGCGTGCTTGGACCACGCCTTTGCGCCCGCCGTGAGTCCGGAGCTGGAGACTGCGGCCGTGAACGCGGCGAGGCACTCTTGGCGGGTGGGCGGGTCTGCGCCGAGCGCGGAGCCGACGGTGTATGCGAGCCCGTGCAGGAGGTGTCTCGCGAGCGGGTCCTCGAGCGCAGACGGGTCTCCCCAGGACAGCATGTCCTGCACGTGCGCGCGCGCAGACGCTGCTGTGGCAAGCTCGTGCATGTGCTGGCATCGCGGGACGGCCATGCGCGCCATCGCCATCTCGTCGTGAGGATGAGAGGGCGGTCACGTGCATGTCAGAGTGACCTCCCTTCCTCGAAATGCGCCATTTCGGAACAGTCGGTGCAAATGATCTGTATGGTAGCTATCCGGTACTGGCTCCCATCCCTTCCAGCCACATGCTTGAACGCACAGCTAGCCGTCCCAGTCCAGGCGCGTTCTCCATCGCGTTGCCGACACCAGAGCAAGGGATGGGAGCGGAGGCCAGTCATGACTGCAAAGAGGCGATGTCCACGCAATCTTGGTTATCGTGTCGTCGTGTCGTCCGGGAAGGTAATATAGCGCCTACCTCCACTCATAGTCTTCAATAGAGTAATTTGATTAGTTGGAAGCGACGGGCCGGTTTCCGGGCACTCTGTGCTAGCGAGCGCCTTCGAGATGTGGAACGGGGTCACTTTGCTTAGCACGACCTGAGTCGAACTCGGCCTTGGTACACTGACTTCGATTCGATTCGCCTCGCGGCAGTGAATACTAGATCATCTACTTGGGAGGCGCAACCATGCCACACACCCCGCACGTCCTCAGTGCCTCGCTGGCCTGCCATCGCTCGATCACCGGCTTGAGCTGCGAGCCCAGGTCGGTCACGTGGAAGCTCTCCTTGTGGATGATTGTCGGCTTGTCGTGCACCCGCTCGCGGCAGTACCACTGCAGGGCATCTGGAACGAGCGACCGTCAGCAGCCCCGTTTCTCGTCCGTCACGCCCAGCTCACCGAGCGACCCTGGCGGGCGAGTGGCCTCGATGACGATGCCGATCGTGTCCGCGAACCTCACAGGGTTGTGCGGCGTGTTCGCTGTCCAAGGCGTGAGTGGGGCGTCGGGGACGAACGCGGCCTGTGCCTCTACCGGGTAGCAAGAACATCTCGCCCTCTTCGATGCGTATGTCCCTGAACGTCTCTCCGTCGACGACCTTTAACAGCATCCCGCCCTTGTACTGGTAGAACCATTCCTGCGTGCGCGTGTGAGCGGCGGACGCAGCGAGAAAGGGGGGGGACCGGACCTCGGTCTCGTTGAGGTGGTAGTCGTTCCGTTCGTTTGGGCCGCCGACGGCCATGACGACAAAGTCCTTTTCGCGGTACAGACAAAAGTTGTTCACAGGCGGCTTGAGGAGATGTGCATTCTCGCTGAGCCACTTGGGAAAGTTGATCGGAGGGAGAAGGCCCATCGTATCACCAGAGATGGGACTGCCGTTTACAGCAACTTTCATTTCATATCAATGGACCCAACACCCTTACACAGCCAAATATGCTTGGTGATCATACCATACACAAATCTGGAGTATATTTTGCATAGGCAATTAAACAGTGTAATATATAAGTGTGCAGCAACCAAACCCTCTCAGGATCCATCAAGCACTGTTTCCCAGCCAGTGAATCCTCCTATGGGCCCATTGGTACAGGCCCTTCCTATTACAAACTAGCACACCTTTGTTGAGGGTGCAGACAACATCCAGCAGGTGCTGTCAACCAACCAGAAATCCAAGTGAACAGGAGACACTACACATGGAAAGAACAAAAAGTGTGTTTTATTTGGTCAAATGTTCCCTATCATTCTGATTGCTGAGAGGAAAGGGGAAAAAAAGTGAGTAAGCCTTTATTTTCTGTTGCTCTTTTCATTGTCTTGTCAATACCTTGATCATTGTATGTATGTACTAAGCTGTCAGCAAGACATATGTCAATCTTGTCAGCCTTGTTGACATACACTACAAGGAAAGATGCTTGGGTGTTTGGTGTCTGACCCCTACACAAACATATTTTCCTAAGGAGAATACTGTACATACCACTCAAAGAGTTTATGATGTTTACCTCCTCCATCACTCTCAACCCTTTGTCCAACATGTTGACCCAATGTAGCCAAAAATGGCATCACTAACAGAGGAATTCAGGCCTGTATCCATTTGTCCTGCTTTTATAAGACACTATTGGGCAGTAGTGGCAGGAATCAATCATCAGACCTCATTTGCTTTCTTTATATAAGCAAAACATACAACAACACTTCTCAGAGTGGCTCATGCTCATTATCATGTTCACTCCAGTGTGCACAACAATTTGAGTTCTGCCAATACATCTTCTTTCCAACATGTATTATTATGGTGTCTCATCTCATCATCTCGAAATCATGTCAGTTTACTCTACAATCTCATGCCCAAAACCATCCAGGCTTCCAGCAGGTAACATGCTCTCTGCAAACTGTATCTCACTGACCTCTCCACTAAACTGACTCGTGCGCATCCTCCTGTCTTGTTCCCTCACATTGAGGATCAATCGAGGGGAGAAACACACAGGAAGGAACTGCTGCAGCGTGAAAGACATGGCCAAATAGATCTGTTGTAACATTGAATGAGGACAACTGTTCATGCAGCAAAGCCTTAAATCATCTGCTCACTGAATCAGTATGTTGCACGCCGGGTATAATTGCCAGGACTGTCGCCACGACAACGCTAAAAAGTATGAGACGAGGTTCGTGAGACAGTTCATTAACATACTAGACGTACATTCCAAAGTAGATCGTGCTGTCCCGAACCAGGACCTGCACAAGATTCACCCTCCATGCTTTGAACCCTGTGGGACCCCGAGATGACCAAACGTTGGAGACAAAGTAACCAAATGCGAGACCAAACAGCAAGGCCTCAAAAGCCAAGGTGGGAGATTGTTTAGACAGCGTGTACAACGGTTTCGTAGTCACCGTACCACACACACGAGTTCCCAAAAAATCATTCTCTTTGGCTAGGTAAGGAGTGTACTCTCAGTGACCACGACTCAATCTGTTCAAGACTTACAAATGATGTGACTACCGGGACCTATGTCCGGGAGAAACATGGCAAGGTAGGATGCATGTTTCGCAATGAAGGCGGCCACCATGATCCCCATGACCAGCCGGGGCAAGTTCAGGGAGCGGTGTAGACTACAGCTTAAGGCGTATATCCGCTTCATCATGATTGCTACGATATGTCAGAATTCAGCGCCAACACAAAATGTTGGATAGCGCACTGTCCATGGCAAGTCGATATGCATACGGAAGCCACATGAGAAGTTCATACCATACGAGACCTGATGGCGGCCACCATCGTCAGTTGAGGCAGGTGTCAGGGAAACTAGCGCTGCCCACATCTAGAACAAAAAGGAATGCAAGATATGTGAAATGGTTGAAGCTCCTTTGAGATACATTGGAAGGCTTCTTACTGCTGCATAGACCCATTCGATTGAATGCGTCAACACGAAATAATTGTAAAATAACTCACGGATGTGGTCCAACGCATGTTACCATAATCTACGATCATTAAGTGGTTGAACTAGACCAAAGTGCGCAGAGTTCCTTACAAGCCAAGTTAACTCTGAAATCTAGTCAACTCAACCAAGTCGCTCACAAACCCTCGCGCACGTACATTAGTATGAAAAAACCAAGATATCGCAAGACGGCGTAGAGTAACGTGACGGAATTCCACTTCCGATCCTTCTGCGACAATACTCAGTGGGGGGGAATATGATACAAAATCATCTACCCAGATCAGATCGACCTGATCAACGGGTAAGTACTCTGTCTCTGGCGTTCGTGGGACAACTAAATCTCACCTCGCTCCCGAGCAAGAGCACTGTGAGAATCGGCAGATGGGCCGTTGAGACACTAACACAGCAAGTGAAATCCCAGACGTACGATAATCATAAACCAGCGCAGTAAGGCCAGCGACTGGTACGCCAATCAGTGAGACATCCTGATGATTGAAGGTTGCAAAAGGAATGACAATGACTAACCCTGGAAGGATTCGATTTGCTGGAGGGCCAAGATCACGCTGGCAACGTCATCGGACATCCCGGAGAAGCAACTGAGGTAGGGCAGATACGGGGTGTGTGCTTTCCAAGCGAGGTTCTTTAAGGCTTTTCCCAGCGCCTTCATCTGGGGGCGGAAAGCGTTACGGTCACATCTCTATATTCCCTGCCAAGTTGCACCGTAACATCTCCTGTAAATTGAATTCATCGTCGGGGGCTATCATCCCTGAAGAACGGAGCTGATTGGCTGGGGAATGCCAAGAAACGACCTAGGCAGTGTTCAACGTTCAACGTTCAACGTTCAACCGATTCGGTCCTCGACAAGAGCATACCTCTACAACGAGACAACGGAGAGCCGTTGCATATTCATCATTTAGACGCCGGGGCCACGAGTGTCCGAAGATCGCCCACAGCGAGTTACTCCACGGGCGCAACGGTTCCACGGAGTAGTAGACGAGATGTCGAGACTTTACTGCGCGGCCAAATTCAGGGAAAGTTCACATGTGAACGCACAATTGCTCGCCGTGACTGCTGTCATGCGTGTGAACTCGTTCACGGTCCCCTGGCCTGCCAACGTGCGGCGAGCCACTGGACTGCTAAGTCAACGCGTATATTGTTCTAGTCTTGTCGTTCTCAAGTATGCCGGTGCCAACCGGCACGTTCTCCATAGTGCGGTATATCTTGGTCACAATAAACAACGAGAACACTGGATACCGAGAACCACTGCGCGGTGGGAAGAACCGGGTTCCTGGGGAAGCCATCCTCGTAAGGTAACACTGGTACATGTGCCTCGATTCCGTTCTCCTGTGGACCTGTGCCTGCGAGCAAGGTTGACGTTGATTGCAGGTCGCGGCAAACTGCGGGAATTAGCTAGCGCACAAACGAGTGAGAAGCTGCGTCTACAACTACCTAACAGTACCGTGAGTGAGATGTGGTTCGACTTGGGTTCCAGTGTTGATGCGCCTTTTTGTTCGCGTTACTGCTTGGTCCCGTACCACTGAATACGAAGTTAGGTGCACACGCAGCCAGTGTGTTTCCTCGGTGTCACTTCTTCGCGAAGACGAGAAGCTCTTCTCATTCGTTGCGAGGGAATTGGTAGTGCTTTCTTGACGTGTTCAACGGTGGTGGACCTGAAACACGTGGAGATCATCCTCTCCTCGTCGCCCAGGCACGTTCATCCTACCGTTAGAATAGTAAGGCATCGCTTGCAACGATGACGTCGCCCGACAAGCCGAATAGTGGAAGACACTGTCAGAGGGAATCGCCTGTTGCTGCGAAAGCAGTGGCACTGGGGATTGACATCACAGGTGCAACGATGCGTGGGTCACAGACCCTCGCGAGGACGAGCAAGAGGACTCGGCAGTCAATTCAGCACTGAGTGGGCGTCTCCAATCAGGCGCTAAATTTGGGACAAATTCAAACTCAGAAGCCTTCTTTTCTATGGCGCACAAGGACCCCGAAGTGGCTTTGGAGGGAGTGTTAGTAGAACGAGCAAGGCTCACCGAGCCAGAGCAGCAGCTGGATGGCTAGGTCGAGGATGTCTGGCATGAACGGAGCGAATTCGCGGCCGTGCACAGTGTATACAATCAGCCGTAGAACGAGTGAACCGGGGTCCGGGTTTGTTTGGCCTAATACCCTGTCAAGGGCACCACCCGACCGGCCAAGTCGCACCCAACCTACACGCTCGTTAAGCTCCAATCTTTACTCACCCTCGTCATGCTTGCCACTTCTCCCTGGCTTGCCCTGGGGCTGGTAGCCGTCGTCGCAGCTCAGAAAGGCGGGCAAATTGTGCCAGTGGGCAACACCCAAGTCAGTGCCATGATGGTTCGTTTCTTCCTTCGATCTCTGCTTCTCCTTTTACGTTTACCTCCTAGATGTTCCTCGGGAATGAAGAGAAGGTGTACATCCTAGATAAAGCGGAAGGCAACGCCGCTCAAATCAATGGTCATCCAGCATGGGGTGCCGTATGGTCCGCCCTCCGTTTTTTCATCGCGTTTACCTTCCCATCGTTGCTCAACCCCTTATAGGGACATCGGCACCCACGAGGCCCAGCCTATGGAGGTTTATACCAACACTTTCTGTGCTTCCGGAATGCATCTCCCCAATGGTTCATACGTTACCTTCGGTGGGAATACAGCGGTGGGCCCTGGCGGAGCCACTGGTCCCATGGGTACAGGCTTCGATGCTACATACGGAGATTACGATGGCACAAAATCCATCCGCATCCTCAACCCGTGTACCGATAACGACAACTTTGCCTCCACCCAGTGCCAGTGGTTCGATAACGCCACTATTCTTTCCATGCAAAAGAGACGTTGGTATTCAGCCGCAGAAGCGCTTGGGGACGGCACTGTTGCTATCATAGGCGGTTTCGTCAACGGTGGTTATATTAACCGTAATACTCCTAACACCGATCCGTTCTATGAAGGCGGAGCTGCTGAGCCTACTTATGAATTTTACCCCTCAAGGAACAACGCTACCGTCATGAATTTCATGGGGATGACCTCGGGTCTTAACTCCTATGCCCACACATACCTCATGCCTTCCGGAAAGATGCTTATCCAAGCTAACATTTCTACCAGTGCGTCATAATAACGGCAACCGATCAGCTCGTCTGATTAACCTGCTGACGCAGTTCTCTGGGATCCCGACACCAACGAGGAAACACCCCTGCCTGGTATGCCCGGTAGTGTCGTACGTGTGTACCCTGCTTCCGGTGCCGTTGCCATGTTGCCGCTCACACCTGCCAACAACTGGAATCCAACCCTTATTTTCTGTGGTGGCTCCGACATGCCCGATGAATACTGGGGAAATTACTCATACCCCAATTACAATACCTGGACCTACCCTGCCTCCACAGATTGCCAGCGTCTTACCCCCGAGCCTCAAGATGGCTCGACTCCCAAGTATGTGCAAGATGACAGCATGCTCGAGGGTCGTACTATGGGCCAGTTCATTGCCCTCCCAGACGGTACTTACCTAGTTGTAAACGGAGGTCGTAACGGTACCGCTGGATACGCTCAAGCAACTGGCCAGACGGCATCTTTTAACCTCATGCCTAATGGTGAATCTTTGGCCTCTGGGCCTGTTTTTACCCCTGCTATCTACAACCCTAGCTTGCCAAGTGGCAGCCGCTGGTCGAATGCTGGTCTTGGGACATCCAGCATCGCTCGCTTGTACCATTCTTCTGCAATCCTTCTCCCTGACGCGTCCGTTCTCATCGCGGGCTCCAATCCTAACATCGACGTCAACCTTACCACCATCTTTCCTACCACTTACACGGCCGAGATCTTCTACCCACCTTATTTCAACGCCACCGTCCGACCGAAACCCACCGGGGTGCCCACTACTCTTAGTTACGGTGGCTCATACTTTAACATTACTGTTCCTTCTAGCTCCTACTCTGGCCCAGCGAATGCCGCAGCTTCCAACACCACAGTCGTTCTTATCCGTGGCGGCTTCACTACTCATGCCATGAACATGGGCCAGCGCTTCCTGCAGCTCAACAATACCTATACTGTCAACAGCGACGGCTCGTACGTTCTGCACGTTGCCCAAGTCCCCCCCAATTCAAACATTCTCACCCCTGGCCCTTGCCTCCTGTTTGTTGTTGTCAACGGGATCCCGAGCAATGGCACTATGGCGATAGTTGGCAATGGTATGGTTGGGACACAATCTACTGGCCCCACCAGCGATCTTCCGCCGAGCGTTCAAAACGATGCGGCCGAAGGTAATGGTAACGGTAGCAAAACCAATGGTGCCTCGTCTTCCAATACCGGTGTCATCGTCGGTGCTGTGATCGGTGCGATTGCCGGAATTGGGGTTATTGGTGCACTTGTTGGTATCCTCGCTGCCCGACGGCGGCGCGCTGCCAGTCGCCAACACCCGTCGGCCGCGTATGCCATGGGTGCAACGCGCGCTGGCTTCGCCACGAATGGTGCTGCCTCCCTGAACCGACATGGGGATGAAGCACGGAATTCCAATTCGAGTGCATTCGTGCCATTGCAACAGGATAATCCAAGCATGGCATGGAACGCAAGCACTGTCAGCCTTCAATCAGCTTATAGAGACGAATATGACGGACAACCCTCTTATGACCCTTATAACTCGGAAGCAGCCGGAAGAAGTAGTTCGGGGCAACGGCTGTAGAACAGAACCGTACGGACTGCACCCCTTTTTTCTCCATTCTCCAAAACCTTTTCCTTTTTATCGTTTTGGGAAGACTGCGACATGGACTCTTTTCTTTTCTTTTGTATACCATCTCTGTCGAGACTCTTCCTTCAAGATGGACATTTTCAACTTGCGCCAGTGCCATAAGATCTAAGTAGTTGTGGTTTCACATTCTTCATTCATTTCTGCCTAGGCCTTCCGTTTGTCGGTCTTCTGCCCTCCCGGGTTTGCTGGCGATGCGGGATGTTGTTGCACACACAACCAAAAGATACGAATGTTGCCAGTGGGATATTTTTCTATGTAAGAGCCGATCGTGAAGGATGGTGGACGACAGCAATGTGACGTTGGTTGTTTGCTCCCAAACCCCTTGCCAAACACCATCGTGACACGAAAGAGATGGAGTCGCTCTTCGCTCAAGCGGACGCGATAAAACCCTTGTCAGGGAAGAACGCCAAGGGAAAAGGAAAGGTCAAGGTCAAGCATGACAGAAAACGAGGCGAGAAGACGGCGGACACCAGCTCGTCGTCGGACAAGCGCCATGACCGGACGTTGGCGTCCGTCGTGCACAACACGGCTTTGCCGCGATCACTGCGCCCGACGTCGCCCGTGCCGACGACGACGACGCACAAACATATCAAGGATCTCAAGCTGCGGGCCGAGCTAGATCGACAGGCGGCGCATGCCGCGCGGACCAAGGCGCTCCTGCAGGACGCGGAGATGCTCCTGATGGGGGACGACGTCGGGGTTGTGCGGGCGGAGAACGCGATGGAGCGGACGTGGCGGACGAGCCAGGACGAGATCGTGCGGAGCGCGGGGCAGGCGGGCGGCAGAGGGCGGCAAGAATGGAAGCTCGACGGGGGGCCGTACCGCTCTCGGTATTCGCGAAACGGGCGGCACCTAGCCATCGTGGGCAGCGCCGGCCATGTCGCCACGTTCGACTGGCAGACCGGCGCGATCCACGCAGAGCTGCAGCTGCAGGAGACGTGTCGAGATATCACGTACGTGGTTCGCTGTGATGACGTTGCCTGGCCTGCTACTCAGCGACCGCGCTAGATTTCTGCAGGACCAATCCTTTTTCGCGGTCGCCCAGAAGAAGTATGCCTTCATCTATGACCGGAACGGCGTCGAGTTGCACAGACTCAAATCGCACATCGAGCCTACGCGGCTTGAATTTCTACCCTATCATTGGCTGCTCGTGAGCGTTGTGAGCACTACTCTGGTGACGATCATTGTTCCGTCTCCCGACGTCCTTTTGAACAGGGCAACCCTGGATATCTAAAGTACCAAGACACGACCACCGGTGCGCTCGTTGCAGAACACAGGACGAAAGCGGGCGCTTGCCGGACCATGACTCAAAATCGACATAGTGCTGTCATTCATCTCGGCCACCAAAACGGCGTCGTGTCGTTGTGGACGCCGAACCTCTCTCATCCCGCCGTTCAGCTCCTCGCCCATCTTGGCCCCGTCGTTAGCCTCAGCGTCGATCCAAGTACTGGCGGACGTTACATGGCCTCTTCTGGCGCAGACGGCACCGTTAAAGTGTGGGATTGTCGAAATTGGAAGGGCGCTGTGAGAGAGTGGACGACGAGAGGAGGCAGCGCCGAGCTCGAGTGGAGTGCAAAAGGCGCGTTGGCAGTTGCCACAGGTGGGAGCGTCAACGTACGCCCGTCCGTTCCCTGCAGTGAAGAATGAATAAGAAACTGTAAGCGCTCACGTGTTCTCCACAGGTATACACGAAACCATCGATACAGACCGCGTTCTCCCCAAAAGTGGCCCCACCGCTGTATCTCACGCACCCGATACCTCATCGACCACTCACATCAGTGCGGTTCTGTCCGTTCCAGGACATCCTTGCGGTTGGGCACAATGCTGGCCTCTCCACGTTGCTCGTGCCCGGGTCAGGGGAGCCCAACTTTGACAGCGCCGAGGCCGATCCGTTTGAAAATAAGAAGAGGAGACAGGAACGGGAGGTCAAGGGTTTATTAGACAAGGTCCGCATCCTGCGTATATGCTTGTCCGCTCTTCCCCTGTTGACTTGCGATACTTTTTTTTCCTAGATTCAGCCGGACATGATCACGCTCGATCCGGACTTTGTAGGGTCATTGGCGCCACCTACGACGCTGACCACGGCAGTGCACGACAAGCATGATATATCGTTTGCACGTCTTCCGCGCCTGGAACGACTCCGCGTGCAAGGCAAAGCGGATGAAACGGAGCTGGATGCCGATGTGAACGCCGAGGACGACGGCGATCGCGGTAAGAAGCTGTCGAGGGCGGAGCGCGAGAAGCGGCGGATGCGCGGCAAGGGAAAGAGTTTGAAACGGTGCGTCAGCCGTTTGTCTACTTGTCCGTTGGAAACGCGCGTTGACATGTCGGGTGGGTGAAAAAAAAAAAAAATGCTACAGTTACTTGCGGAAGCAGCGCAAGAATGTCGTCGATCCTACTGCGGTTCGTACGATGTCCGTCCCCTCGCCATAGTTGCGCTGACGTGCGTGTGTTAGGTTGCTATTCGCGCCAAGCTAGAGAGGCAAAGGGAAGCGAAACGAGTGGCAAAAGCGGTCGAGAGGGGAGAGATGGAACCGAGAAAACCGTCCGCTCTAGATCGTTTCAGGCGTGCTTGAGGTCGCCGTTGCAACCACTCTCAGACCGTTTTATCTCCTTGCCCAAGTCCAACGAGTAAGTGCTGGGTGTTGGTACATCATATCACGGAACACGCCAGCACAGGATAACATAACATCCCCTACCAAGAGACTGTCAGAACTGAAACAGTCATCTCATCTGCATTCCAAAATGCGCTCAGTTGATAAAAGTTTCGATTACGGGCATTCCCTGCGAGGTTTGATTATAGCATCCCCACCAATCTCGCTAATGTGTCTGCAAGCTTTACACTAAGCTAAATCGCATGCTTAATTTTGGTCGGCCACGGAGTACTACACGACGGAACCGGGTTGATCATAGGTTGGCCCGCACTTTTGATTTCTTTGCTTCGGCCGCGAGTCTGGCCAGTTCATGGAAGTCCTTGACCACCAAGTCCACGGTCCCGCCTTCCTCCTTAGTGCGCATGCTGTTTCTAATCTCCTCGGAATCTTCTGTAACGCGTGGCAGATAGATGGTTTTGAGCCCCGCTTGATCTGCTCCAGCGAGGTCCCATTTGTGTGCGGCAACCATTGCGATACGTCCCGGTGGGATGGAGAGGTGGTACGATGCTGAAAGGTACACCTTTGGCATCCTATTCATCCATCCAGTCTCAGTGCGCGTTTATTAGCGCGCGTAAAGTCTGACGTACGGCTTATACTCCCCAAAGAACTCTGCGGACAGGATTCCGTCCCACGGCAGGCGCTTGTTTTTTGTCTAAACACCACGTCCAATCAGCGAACTCGATCCTCTGTCCTCCCCAATCGACCTAGCACTCACCATGTCCACGAGCAGCCTGTAGTTCCCATTCGATAGGGCGACAACGAGGCCAGACTCACGGAGCTTGGTGAGCCCTGGAACAGTGTCTTCGTGCGCTGGCACGAAAACCATGTCAGGAACAAAATGGACGGGGGCGACGGGAGCAGCTCACAGTCTAAATTATGCCACGCAGATACCAACTCGTCCCGTGCAGCGTCGTCCCAGACAGCAGCGAGGTGGGACCAGCGGGTCGACTGGAGCATTTGGTCAAGTATCTAAGCATCATGGGTCCGTTGACATCATTATGGTGAGGGCGGGGGGCACCAAGATGGATGACGTACCTGACGATGAACGACGTCGATGTTGAGACTTCCTTCCCCGCTTGCGACGATGATGGCGCTGAAAGAATGGTTGTGGGTATTGGGGAGCTCTACGTGGACCAAGGGGAGGGACTGACACTTGCTCAAAATACCCGCGCCGCCATTCCTGTGCGAACTCGAGTGCGTCCTGATCTGTCGACAACCGCACGGGAAAGGTTATGGGTAGTGAGTGCCTTTTCGGGAGGATGCTACGGCAGTTTGCGATCACGGACCGTTGTCGAATGCGCCGTTGCTTTTCTGAATGACCGCACGTTTGATGGTGCTGTGCCAGTTGAGGGTGGTCCCGAACACGTCAAACAAGTAGGCGTCAATGTCGCGCAACAAGGCGAGGGCGTTGGGGGACATTGCAAGGATGGCAGGCTGCAGAGCAGAGAGAGGATCCCCATTGACCGCCGTCTCAAGTACTCACCCGCTTTATCACATGACCACAACTCCAGCTGTAACGTCGGCAAAAGATTACGTCATTCGCCTTCGAGGCTGCTCTCGCCCTGCCAAGAGCGGGCCAACCCCACACATGCCTGACAGCGCCTGCCAGAACTTGACGGGCGACACCTCGGCGACGATACCCCACCAATGTCAAAACAGGACTGGTAAAGAAGTTGTGTCCGGCCTGCCAATGCGCTCACCGAGTGGACCGAATTGACTTGCGCCACGCTGTCCGCAGACTGGCACAGATGGCAGTGAACCGGACGGCGACCACCACGGCTCGGGTTCACTGTGAAACGTCTAGCCGTCTGACAGCGCTCTGATGAGTCTGCCAGAACTCCAGTTGCCACCGTGACACCTGTCAGATCTGCCGAATATATTTTATGGCGAGTCTGACAGGCCAAGTGAGCAACCTCACTCAGGTATAGATATAAGACAGAGAAGCCCTGTTTATCGTTGGAGTTTTCGTACAACAGTGGAGTCTTGTGTAGGCAACACATGTGCATGTTCAAAGAGCCATTGATACGAACCCGCACGAGTCAAAAGTCCGAGTCGTCGATGCGGCTGATTCAAATCCAAGGTACTTGACCGATCCAAGGAGCCGTTAGTAGTCGGCCCAATGGGCCAAGGTAATCCTTTCCATAAACAAGTGAGGTTGAACCCCGGGCTGCTGGCAGACGAGGATACGAGTGTGGTCGATCTTGCTCTCTCCCGCCGCGCTCCGTGCGCGTGCAAGGCTTAGCACTCGTCACACCGTCATCCCCCTTGCCGTTCATCAGGGCACGGTGCCCAGCACACAGACACGCCGCTGTCTCGCGCCCCTGCACGTTCGCACCCGTCATTCTCGTTGCTCTCCATCTGAGAAAGCGCACGCTCTCGCTGTCTTGTGCCCTACCTTCGTTGGCACCTTGCACCTCGCCCCACCGTATACATCAAATAGGCTTAGGCTCGGAATTGCTTGGGATTAGGCGATCGCACGGGTCAGCTGCTACCCGGCCGGGTCACGGGTACTAGGGGCATGTGCGGGTCCGGGTCACTTTTGCAGCCGGACCCGTACCCTCGCTGCGGGAACGGGGTACGCCGATTTTACAGGCCGCTTGGAAGGCTTGGTAGACCGCTTGAGCGACCAAGGTACGTTGTGCGTCATGCGCGTTTGCGCCCACCTGCGCGATCGGCAGCCAGTCCTGTCGTATCGCGTATCGAGTCCGCCTGCTGCTCGTTCCGTCATCCGAGTCGCGACAGCGTAGTCAACTTCATTGCCATCGTTTGTACGGGCCCAATCGCGCTTGACATTGCCCAACTCAGCTTGATCGCCTAGTCAGTCTCCTGGCCTGAAGTCCCGAGTTTGCACACTCATATCGCTGATGCGTTCCTCACTGGTGCTAGTGGGGGTGGCATGTAGACCTAGTATGACCTTTTGACTGGTCAGCTCGTCTGGGTCGTGTGGGGCTCCATAGGCAAGCACTTCCCAAACGCCCGCCCCAGCCGCTCACATGGTTTCTGGGACGACCGTCGAAGAGACGATCAGCCTCTCTTACAGTTCGACGACGACTCACCAGGGCCACTGGACAGGATCCTGGGACTGCGCACAAAGTCTTGGAGCGTGGAGCTCAAGCAGGAGTGGGCTAGGCTTGCGGTTGAAGATTACTGACCAGGGATGGCGCGATGGGTGTGCGGAAACTCACCTCTGCCGCCGCCGCGGGGGCCCAGAGCAAAGTGTCCAAGCTAGAAGGCGATGCGGACGTGTTGTGAGCACCAAAGAACGACGGGGAACTTGTTTAGAATGGGCTGGAGAAAAGTCCGCGCAGCGGGAGGCTCTGAGGCAAGCCCACCTCTAGCGATGCTGAGCGAGCCAGACGGCCCGGGTGGCAAAAAAATTGCTGTATACACTCACAACAGCGCGCAGGAACTTCCTAAAGGCCAGAGAAACGAGCGCGTCGACGGAACGAACGCGCGGAGTCGAGGTCTAGGGCCAGAAGGACAGCAGGACGATCAGGTCGACAAGGTCAACGTCGGAGGTGATCTGGACTACCAAAGCGATGGAAACGGCGTCGAACACGATAGGAATCGAGGTCACATGTACGACACAGCGAGCGCCCGGCGCCGCGACTTGGGATAAGTCGAAACGGGAGCGCTCGCTGGAGGCCGAGCAAGTCAGCACAGGCAGTACATGCAAACGAAGAGACACGCACCTAAGCCATTCACACCTTCCAGGAAGTGTCCTAACAAGTCCAGGAGGCGGCCGGACTACCGCGTCGACGTGGACGACTGAAGCCGCGACCCACAAGAATTAATCGGGACTTCTCTGCGTGCGGATGCACTCACCAAGTCAGGCAACCGCATCGAAGCCGAATCGTGCGGATCAGATGCACTGTATAGGTTGTATATGGGCTATAGAAAATGTCAGAAATCCCAGGGCGCAAAACGCGAAGACGAAGGCGCTGGAGGCGATCGCGTGCGCCGCAGCAAGGTACTTATCGGGCGCGAGTCACGACTACGATATATTTACACCCCTGCACTCGCTCACTACACACGACATTTATTCACTGCAAGTATTTTCTGAGTTACTCACCTGTGCACATAGATGGTATCCTGCCGAACATGGAGTTGGAAAGGCCAAATTTATGTCGCCTCGCGGACGTGGGAAGGGCAGACCTCATGGTGGTAAGATCTTACCATGAATACTGCATGGCAACAAAGAAGTGTGAACGGACTTCTGAAAGGGACCCAGGCGCCCACACAATGTGGGAGTGTACCTTGCGTCCCCTGGTATATCTGGCCTCTAACGGCTGGGCGGAAGCCTCCTCCCACTTGTCGATCCCACATTGCAACCAGTCCAGCCGGTGGTCAAGCCCCCCTCTCTGGAAGAGGGCTCTGGCGGAATCTCCTGGTCGGGCGTTCGACTGGCAGCTGGCACCCTAGACGGCCTTCGAAGGAAACGGTTGGGGTAACGGTGGCAACTTGATGAGAGCTTTCGCAGGCTCAAAACTGCACCCTTCCCGTGCCAGTTACTGGTACTTGTGTGGCGTTCCCACAGCCCAGTCCCGATCCATGGAGAGGGACGACCGACGGACGAACAAACAGGCGGACAGCCCCTCCGAGTCTTCGCATACAGGCATTGTTTCGCCCCCTAAATAAACGCGAATTATCTTTAGATTGCGCGCACGCGATACACATTATGTCGGCGCGATTTTGGGGCACTGGTTTATCCGCATGAATCTAGCTTGACGTTTCCTGAGCCCACTTCTTTGCAACACGATCTAGATAGTGACCTACTCCTTGAAATGCCGACCGTTGCCGCACTAGTATTATCATGGAACGCCAGCATCCGACCGACAGTTTCCGTGATTTTTTCAAAGCGATGAAGTGCGTCCTCATACGTTGAACATTGCTGTTTG
>JBBPMG010000564.1:0-17140 GCA_038090195.1 Boletellus deceptivus | reverse complement strand
TGGAACAAGTTATTCGACAAGAAAACGACGTGTTCCTTCCTTTACTTCTTTGTCTTTATTCTTTCTACATTCATTTGCGACGGCTCACAGTGGACCTCCTAGCCTCTTCTCAAACGATCGAGAAATTGGGACTTCCCCATCGGATTTCTTCAGCAAACAGCCTTCATCACCTTGGACGGGCACGAACTACTCTCTTTGAACTCTTTGAAGCAGCAGGGCTTATACCATTGATCTACTGGCTTCCCGAAGATGTCTACCTCCCCATTCTTCGAATTCATTTGGCCCTCCTCTCCGACGACGAATACTGGGAATACTACCACCGAGACCAACCCATCGGTGAGGTGGCTTCCTCCGGACACTCCCGACTCGGCTCTCCTCCACCTGTCGTACCACACCCGGTATCACCGGGACCCATACCCATTCCGCCGCTGGCAGTCAACTTCGCCACTCTCATCCCAACCACTCCGCCGACCAACCCCCTTCCTGCAGCAGAGGTACCTACCCGACCACGCCGAAGCTGATCCACCTGCGCCCGAGCTCTTAGAATCAGACTGGGCTCGACCACAGACAGCGAGGCGGGGAATAGGGCCAGTGAGGACGATTCGCCGACCATCACGCCAGCACGTAGGAGGAGAGCAGCATGCCACCGATGTGGATCGCTCAACCATTACTGGGTTGAATGCGTCTACTACTCCTGCCCCTTCTGCCACACCTCCGCTCTGGGACATCCACAATATGCCTGTCCCCTACGTCTCTGCACCACCTGCGGGGCCTCTGGACATGTGGCCGCTGCATGTACTCGGAACAACCCCTATATACAGTTATGTTTTTCGGCATGACCAACTCTCCCTCCATGTTCCAGTGATTCATGGTTGATTCCTTTCAGGACATGATCGCTGAAGGATGGCTCATCATCTACATGGATGACCTCCTTATTTACTCTGATGATGACCTGGTTGTCCATCAAGAACGCGTATAGTGGGTCCTTTAATGAATGAAGGAACTTGACCTCTATTTGAAGCTTGAGAAATGCACCTTCCATGTCAAGGAGGTTGACTATCTTGGGCTAGTCATCAAGCCCAGATCCCTTGCCATGGATCCAACTAAGGTCGCCAGTCTTAAGGACTGGCCAATTCCAACCAAGGTCTGTGATGTCTGATTATTCCTCAGCTTCACCAATTTCTATCATTGCTTTGTCTCCCACTACTCCAACATTGCATGCTCTCTCCTAGATCTCACAAAGAAGAACCAACCCTGGGCCTGGACCCCCACTTGCCAGGCAGCCTTTGAGGAACTCAAGGGTATTTTCACTGCCCAACCAGTTCTTCAACTCCCTGACCTCTCCACACCTTTAGCAATCTCTACCGATGCTTCAAAGTATGCTTCCAGTGGAGTCCTCCTCCAGTGTAATGCAAACCATGAATGGCAACCATGTGCTTATCTCTCCCAGACATTCAGCCCGGCTGAATGTAATTACAACATCTATAATCAGGAGCTCCTTGCCATCATGAGAGCTCTTGAAGCCTGGTACCACTATCTTCTTGGCGCCCTTCATCCAGTCCAGGTCTTTACCAACCACAAGAACCTAACATATTTCCATCAGTCCCAGAAGCTGAATTGTTGCCAGGCATGATGGCTTCTCAACTTATCAGAATACGACCTCCAATTTTCTCACATTCCAGGGAAAGACCTCTCTGTCCTAGATGCACTCTCTCATTGTCCTGATCATGTTCCTGAGACCAACACCAACAACAAAGATGTGACCCTTCTCCCAGACTCTCTCTTTGTTAACCTAGTCAATCAGGAACTTTCGGATAAGATTGCATCCTCCTCCTCCTCTGATCCCCTAGTCTTGGATGCCCTCCATGCTCTTCCCAGAGAACTTCCAGCATGATTCTGATCTCACTTATCAGATTGGAAATTTGATGCAGGAATCCTTATGTACCAGAACCAGGTGTACATTCCTGCTGACACCAACCTCTGCTGCTCTATTGTTGCACAGCACCACAATCACCCTACTGCTGGACACCCTGAAGTTCTCAAAATCCATCAGCTCATCACAGCTGAATTCTGGTGGCTGGGGCTTGTGTCCTTTGTCTGCCAATATGTTGCTGGCTGTGCCATTTGTCAGCAACACAAGGTCAATACACACCCAATGCATCCCCCATTATCTCCCATCTGCTCCACTGCCTCCCATCCTTTCTAGCAGATTTCCTGTAACCTAATTACTGATCTCCCTGTCTCCTCTGGTTTTGATTCCCTGTTGGTCATGGTCAACCATGGCCTTAGTAAGGGGGTAATTCTGTGCCCCACCAAGAAATCTGCCACTGCTGCCAATATTGCCACTCTTTTCCACGAAACTGTCTACAAAAGATTCAGTCTCTATGATAAAATTATCTCCAACTGCAGACCTCAGTTTGCATCCTCCTTTGCAAAAGAACTTAGAAGACTCCTCAGCTACAAACTTGCCCTCTCCATCACCTACCATCCTCAAACAGATGGAGAAACCAAGTGAGTCAACCAGGAGATAGAGACTTACCTCTGAATCTTTTGTAACAGTAACCCTTCAGCTTGGGCAGAGCACATCACCCTCACCAAATTCACTCACAATCACCATCCTCATTCTGTCACAGGTCAATCGCTGTTTTACCTGATGATGGGATATAAATCCTGTCCCTTTCCCATGGTAATCTCTGAAACTGCCATTTCTACTGTGGAAACCCACCTAAAAGCCCTCTCCGCCATACAAGAAGAAGCCCTTGCTGCCCACGAATTAGCTCACCAGACTATGAAGGCCCATAACTTCAAGGCCTTCACACCATTCAAAGTCAGCAACAAGGTATGGCTTGAGGGACGGAACCTAAAGTGTTCCCTTCCTAACCCCAAATTTGCCATGAAAAGAGAGGGTCCTTTCTCTATCACCACCATCCTTTTCCTCATCACCTACAAACTCTAAATCCCTGCTGCATGGAAAATTCACAATGTGTTCCACACATCCCTTCTTTCTCCCTATCACAAGAACCCCATCTATGGATGGAACTTTCCCACACCACCCCCAGATCTTATCAATGATGAAGAACACTTTGAAATTGAGAAGATTATACGTCATTGTGGAGTCCCCTCTCATTGGAAGTATCTGGTCCAATAGAAGGGATATTCAGCCAAAGAAGACATGTGGCTTCCTGAGAGTGAGTTCTCCCACACATGAGCCACTTTCCAGGAATATAAGAGGTCCCTGTGGTCTAAACCCTGCTCATTCCACTCTTAACTGTGAATCACCATGTCTTCCAATGCCAACACCTAAGCTCCCTCTTCCTCTTCCCCCACCATTTCTACTCCTCTGCCTTCGCCTCTTCCCTTCCCACGTCCCACATATGCTACCCATCTCTGCACTTATGATGACGCTGATGAAGATACCCATCTACTTATGTCCCTAATAGTTCAAGACTCCCAGCTTGCTACCATCCTGGACCAAATTCTTGAGCCTAATTCCCCTCTTGATGCCTTATACAAAGCTTACTTAGACAACAGTTCCATTTATTTGCACTTAAAATATTTATGTGATTCTCGCTCTTTCCAGGCTCAGCCCATTTCTATCCCTACCATCCTTGAGTTCCACTGGGCTCACCAATGCAACACCCTCCTTACTGCCCTCTACCAGCTAGGAATGGACGATTTGCTGAGGGATGAGGATGCCTATGCAGCCACCTTACAACCACCCAACCCAACACCACCCTCTCATCTGTCGGATGCATTGTCCACCAGTCTCTGTCCCATCTCTGTTCCCTTAACAGCTGTCCAAGCCAAGCTGGCACACCCTGTTCTCCTGTCCCATACTGAAACCCTTCTCACTTCTGAAGGGGTAGTTAATCCCACTTCCTGCCACATCACCTTTGATGTCACTCCATCACCCTCATCATCCCCCATAAACACCAAAGAAGAAGAAGCTATAGACCAGGCAGAATGACTAGACCAGCCCACAGAACCTCTGTCACCCAGTCATCACTGCTACAATCAGGCATGTTTTGAGTGCAGGCATCTCAGTCACATTTGCATCCAATGTACTTTATATTGCTACCCACATTGTCTTCACTTTGCACCAGGCCATACCCAAGCCCAGTGCCCACTTCACAGGCATACCCTAGTGTCCTCTCCCTCCTCTTCCTCTTGACACTCTAGTTGTTGAAGCAGTGCCTCGTCCCTGGGATCTATGGCTGCTAGCTGGTCGGTCACTTCCTCTACTCAACCTGTCCCAGTCCCTCCTCCCCAACAATGCCCTCTGGAGACTAGGATCTCTTCACCACCATATGCCTATGACCATGACAATGTATGGGATGACTCCATCTATGCCAACATGACAGGTTCCCCCAGGATGTATTCCAGGGATTTCTAGACAGGGTTGTCTCGACTCTAGTAAGGAGGTAATATTCTGTTTCACCTACCATGCTTGAGGACACTATCACTTTTCATTTGCCTTCACAATAGACACTGTTCACATCTGCCCAACCAGACAATTACTCTTTCTTCATATGTATACATCTGATCCTATGGAACATTCGTCATACCCACTTATGCTCTGTCTGATCCAACTTGGACTTCTTTTTCATCTCCATTTCACTTTGTCATCATGTGTATGATATGCCTGATCAGGCTTGGACTCTAATTTCCTTTCTTTGATTTTCTTCATCATATGATTCCCTTTTTCTTTTATGCACCGCTTGGTCTGTGTACGATACCCTTGAGTATATAAGACCTTGCTTTCCGTACCATGTACTCCAAGCTAGTCTTATTTGAATCTTAGCTTCATTCACATTGAACCCAGCTTGATCTCACTCCTCACTTGATTGTCTTTTACCTCGACCCCACACAGTTCCCTAGCATCCGCAGTACACTGAACTCTAGAGGAGTAGCTTCACCCTCTCCCTAGCAGCCCCATCACACTGAACCCGTTCAACCAACTCTGTTGTCGATATGTGGCCCACACCAACCCAGTGACACACTGACACCTCATTGAAGCTCTCAAGTCTATGCTCGTCACTACCCATGCCAAGTATAACAGTATCAAGCCACCATAGCCAGGAGTATCTGGTTCTCCCACCTCGACTTTGTGCCCTTCAAGACCTGCAAGGCATTCCTTGATTTCTTTACCTGTGTGGTTGATCTTCAGGATCCTTGGGTATTTCCTTCCCTCATATGGGTTTGGGCTTGAGCTTGACAAATGACTCTTCAGAGCATAGTATCCAAGTGCTTGGCCAAAGTGAAAAAGTCAATCTGGATCCTGCATGATGAGCATGGATCTTAGAACAGGATGCTCAAATTCGCTTTAACAATTCTATCCTGCATCCCTTTTGCTACAAGTGTGTGTACCAGCACCACCCTTGGAAGCACCACATTTATCACTACCTATCCACACTGCCACCTGCACCTGCACCTCTGCCTCCACATCCTCCTTGAGTCAGAAGGCAACCAGCCCCTGCTCGACCTATATCTATCCCCACTCTCCTAAGACCATGCTGCCCCAACACTCAAAGGTATAAACTTCAAGCAAGGAAATAGTGGCATTTGACTCCAAGCCCTTCTTTGACCACAAGTTGGAATTATTGAGTTCTTCCGATATCCATGAAGAGCCAAAAAGGATGTTGGACCCCTCTGCCCTCTCTTCTTTCACAGCCTCTGCAGTCTTAAATGAAACAATCCAAGCAGCTGTTGCTGCTGCTATTGCCACTGCCCTTGCACAGCATCATCCCACCATGGTCAAGGCCCTGCCAACCTTGGCCAATGTACCTAAGATCCCGTTGTCCCAGCTGGACATAAAAAAATCTTTCATGATCAAGCTGGCTGAGTTTGATGGAAAAAAGGAAAACTTCCATGGCTGGTGGTGCCAGCTAGTCATTTACCTGTCAGGTTTTGCTGAGATGCTATTGGACTGGCAGAAGATCATGATTATCCTCTCGTTTATGAAAGAGGGTTCTGCAGGGAGGTTTGCAGACAACTACCTAAGAACACACAGGGAAGACCTTCACCAACAGACTTCTGACAGCTTCAAAAAGAAAATGTTGATGACATTCATACCAGTATCTCTAAAAAGGGACACTGACTACCACCTCTGCACCATGAGACAAAAGACAATGGAGCCACTGGAGGACATCATACTCCAGTTCCATACTGTGATGTTGGAAGCAGAATATGATCCCAATCAAGTAGAACATTTCTTGATCAATATTCTCAAAGATGGGATCAAGAACGACATCATAGAACACATCAAAAGGAGTCAGTCCCACCTTCTGGGATCTGATAGTGTGAAGAATTGGATTGAAGCACTGCTTGGAGCAGAGTGGATTCTTGAGGAGATCAATATGAGGAAACAGGGTTGACTAGTGACCACAACCCCCATTGCCCCTCCTTGGGGATTTATCTCTCCCAGGTATCATGGATCTAACTCCATTCCCAACTTTCAGTATCATGTCCCTGCCACATCTATGTCTGCTGCACTGAATGCCAACATGGCTTCTCAACCAGGACTTTACACCCCCAGGGTTTTCACAGGGCAAGGAGTGCTCATGGACCTTTCCAAGGCTCACATCAAAGAAAAATGTCAGGTCTGTGGAAAACCTTGGCCTTGTGCCAAACATTTCTGGCCTTGACAGCCCCTGCAGAAGACAATGGTTTTTAGAAACCATCAAATCGAATACATGGACAACAATGACCTTGCTGCAAAGATCAGCGAGGTGGAAAAAGAGTTGGGTTTTCCAAAGGGAGAGTAGATGAAGCCTTGTCTATGTCTCTCCCACCTTGTAACGTTAATAGTCTGAATCAATTTTCTGTTTTGACTGTTGATGAGAATGAGGCTGAAATTGAAAAACTAAGATACAAACAGTTGGGACCTGAATCACAAACCCCAACCAAAGGAAGTGAGAACAGTACTGGATATGACTTGTACAGCTCTGAAGAATGTGAGATCCAGCCATGGCAGAGAAAATTGGTCAGAACACAAGTGGCCATAGCTGTCCCCAAAGGAACATATAGTCGAGTGGCATCTCAAAGCAGTCTGGCAGTCAAAGACATTGATGTGGACACCAGTGTCATTGATGCAAACTACCAAGGTGAAGTAAAAATATTGTTAATAAACCACTCTGACGTAAAATTGGATGTAAAACAAGGGGATAGGGTGGCCAAATTAATAATTGAAAAGATCAGCCTTGAGAAATTGAATGAAGTAAACAAACTCAAGGTTATAGAACAAGGAGAAAAGGGATTTGGATCAACTGGTGTCTTTGAAATCCCCAAGAAAAAGGCCAGAAGGAGGGTATGGTTTGAAGAGTTGAACTCTCAGCAGAAAGGAGCTGAGATGAAGATCCTTCCCGAAAGGGTGGATACTCAAATCAAAGGAGTGAGAACATGGTTGAACACTGTTGATCCTTGGACATGTCAGTGGATTAAGAAGGTGATCGACCACCAAGACCTTGAATGTGCTGTTAAGCATGTACAATCCTTTGTTCATGAAACGTGAGAAAATCAAGTAGATACTCAGTTAATATGACAACTCAAGGAATTGAGCAAGATTGAGGCACACTTCATGCTTCGAGAACTACAACAGAAACTGCATTTTGTCCAATAGAAAAGGTCTGAAAATGCATTTGAGATCCAAGGGCAACTAAAGAAAACAGATGGAGCCATATTGGAGATCATTGCTCTATTGGATTCAGGATGTACAGGTACAGTGATCAATCAGGAATTCACACAGTCACAAGATTTCCCCTTGTACAAACTACCTGTTCCAATACCTGTATACAACACAGATGGATCTTTAAATAAAGAAGGATCAATAACAGAGTTTATGATCACTAAGTTGCAAATAGGGGATCATAAGGAGCAATTGGCCATGGCCCTGTCCAAATTAAGTACACATATGATATTTTTGGGACATGACTGGCTCAAAAAATATAACCCCATTGTAAATTGATGTGAACAAATGCTCCATTTTACATGTAAAAATGACCACATGGAATCCATGGACAATTGGAAAGAATCAAATGAACAGCTATTTTATATTGACCATCAGTACCTCTGTAATCTATCCATGGAAATCACTATTGCAACAGGTCAAGAAAAGAGAGCCAAAACCTTTGAGGAAACTGTTCCCACACATTACCATGAATATTGAAATGTTTTTGAAAAAGAAACCTTTGATGAGCTTCCCCCACGATGTTCATGGGATCATGCCATTGAACTTCTACCAGAAGATCACAAGATCGACTGTAAAACCTACAACCTGATTACAGCTGAACAAAAGAAGCTTGACAGTTTCCTGGAGGAGAACCTATGCACTGGGCATATTTGCCCATCCAAGTCTCCATTCACTTCTGTCTTCTTCTTCATAAAGAAAAAGAACGGAAAACTTTGCCCTGTCCAAGATTACTGAAAACTAAACAACATTATGATCAAAAATTGGTGTCCTTTACCCCTGATCTCTGAGCTTGTCATCAAGTTAAAAAATGCCAAATACTATATGAAACTCGACATTCATTGAGGATACAATAACATTCGAATGAAGGAAAGAGATGAATGGAAGGCAGCATTTCAAACCAACTGTGGCCTATTCAAACTGCTAGTAATGTTTTTCGGATTAACAAACTCCCCAGCCATGTTCCAAACCATGATGAACCACTTACTGAGAGACCTAATCAACTGAGGCAAAGTAGTGGTGTACATAGATGATATTATGATCTTTGTGGAAACCCTTGAGGAGCATCAAAAGATCGTACATGAGGTTCTCCAAATCCTTTGTGAAAATAAATTAAGTCTTAAGTACACCAAGTGTGAATTTGAAGTCTCAGAGACCGAGTACCTTGGTGTTGTGGTGTCTCATGGGCAAGTAAAGATGGACCTGGGCAAAGTAAAAGGAGTGACTCAATGGCCAGTCCCTAAATCAAAGAAAGAACTGTGAGGTTTCCTTGAATTCCTCAACTTCTACCAATAGTTCATTCAGGGATTTGTGCAAGTGGCTTGTCCTCTCAACACTCTCACATCTATCAAGAAGGACTTCGAGTGGACCACTGAATGCCAAATGGCATTCAACACACTCAAACAATTAATCACCTCCACTCCTGCTCTCCACACACCAACTGACAATGATCTGCTTCATATCGAAACAGATGGATCTGGTGTAGGGCTGGGAGCAGTCCTCACCCAATATTAGGATGGTTGCTGGCATTCCATCACTTTCATTTTGCATTCCTTGAGCAACACTGAATGAAACTACCCTGTTGCTGATCTCAAATTGGCAGCAGTAATTTTCACCCTTAAGGAATGGTGGCACTACCTTTTGGATGCTAAGCACCCTTTTACCATCCTCACTGACCACAAGAACCTTGCATACTTCACCAAACCCCAAGATCTATCCCATCAACAAGCCTGGTGGCACCAATTACTTCAAGAATACCACTACACCATCAAGCACTGTCTGGAGAAGACTAACCCTGCTGATGGTCTGTCCTGGAGACCAGACTTTGAAAATGGGGTAACCAACAATGCATAGGTTATGGTCATTCCATTGACACACATTACCAGCTCAGAAGCTAGCATAAACCATCCAAGCAACTCCAAGCCTGGAGATATTAGGGCAGTTGCAACTCATGAGTCAATTGATGAGGCAATAAAACGAACAGCTTTCTGCATTGAGAAGTTCATAAAAGAAGGGCTGCAAAGGAAAGACTCTTCTTGGAATGAAAAGGAAAGGTTGGTTCACTGGAAGACCTTGTTATACATTCCCCCAGATTCAAACCTTCACAAACAGGTTATCAATGAAAATCATGATCATCCACTTGCTGGCCATCCAGGAATTCATTGCATCCATGATTTGATGAAAACCAAATATTATTGGCCAACTTTGCAAAGGGACATAAAATGATACATGCAGGGATGTGATAAATGTCAGCATGTCAAGGTTGATACCAGTGGGAAGAAAACCCCACTTAACCCCAACACCATTCCCCAAGCCCCTTGGGAAGTCATTTCAATGGACTTGATTGGACCTTTACCAGAATTAGAAGGAAAAAATGGGATCCTGGTGATCATAGATTGATTTTTCCAAATGATTCATTTATTTGCTGTTTTGATGGACATTACCTCACAAGGAGTAGCTAGAATATTCTGAGATGAGATATTTAAACTTCATGGCATTCCTCAGAAGGTCATCTCAGATCAGGAATTGCAGTTCATATCCACATTTATGAAAGGAATTATATGCCCAGTTGCAAATAGAAGGAAATCCATCCATGGCCTATCATCCAGAGACAGACAGCCAAACCAAACAGGTTAATGCTTGGGTGGAACAATACCTTCGGCTGTATATCAATCATCACCAGACTGACTGGGCTGAATGGCTTGTGATTGCTGAATTCACTCACAACCAAACTACTATGTCAGCAACCAAGTACTCTCCTTTCATGCTAAACTATGGACACCGACCCCAAGCTGGGTACACACAGAGGAAGAAGGAAAGGAACCCAGCAGCTCACAAATTCGTAGAAGAGATGAAGACCACCCAGCAACTTGCCAAGTCTGCTCTCTAAATGGCAGCCTATGACATGAAGTGGTTCCATGATTGCAAAGCTAGACCCCCAGTGGAATACCAACCAGGAGATCTTGTGTTATGGTACCATATGGGCTTAACCAATCCATGACTACATTTGTAACTTCCCTATCTTCGGTGATATTCCCCTCAGATTATTCCAACAACTCCATCTCCATCTGGAATCCATTAGACATGGTGATCCCTCTCAACAAGGAAACCTTGCCGTTGTACCTTGATCTGTTAACGATCCTGTGAGCCAGCCTTCCTTATTTGTACTTCTACTGTTACACTTCCATATACAAATGTTATTACTCCTATGGCATGTCTCTCACCATGCCGTGTATTCCCCATTTCCATATCAAGTAACTCCAACTACTATAGACAGTACTACCATGTCCAGTTGATACAGCAATGCTCAAGTATTTATATGAGTCCATGTACAGTACTTTTCCCCAGCTAGTTCTATGCAATCTACATGTAGTTGCTAGCCATCCATGAGTCCCTTCATGAAGGGATAGTGAGACCCGGACTTCTATTAGCCTTGCACTGCTATTGAAGTGTGCTTGACAGCTAGGGCTATGCATATGTGTAACAAAGAACTAGCTGGTCCTTCAACCCCTGCTTTTAAACAGAAGGGTCCCACTTGTCAAACATCACATCATACCATGCACCCAGAAGATCGGACAAAGAACATGAAGAAGTGTTCTACACAGAAGACGAAGGAACTCCATCCCAGCTGAACCAACTGTTATCCTATGAGAACCTGTATCAGAGTGCCTTGCTGATTCTGTGATGCATAGCAGGAAGACCTTCCCCTGCCGCAAACCCAGTAAGAAGGAGACGACCTTCCTCCTCGCTTTTAGCCCCTGTCCAACTAGCAGGACCTATTGTGACCACAGCAGAACTGACTGCCCTGTCAACATTACCCTCCCTGCTCATACAAGTGGAACCAGCTGTGTTCAAAAAATCAGACAGTGATGAAGAGATGGCAGACCTCCCAAAATCAGAAAAGGACAACAAGAAGGGGGAACTCTGAGCCACCCTTCCTGGAGATTTTAGCAGTCAATCCGAGGATGCCAAACAATGGATCATGTTAATGAACACATACTTTGCAATCAACAACCATATCTATAAAAAGGACAAACTGGCCATGATTCTAACTTGCCTAAACAAGTTAATAAAAGGAAGGGATGCTGCTTTCATGGAAAGCTGGTACAATCAAGCTCCTGAAGCCACCTATGACCAATTCCTAGAAGCCTTCCATGCAGCCTTCATTCCATCTGGACGAAAAGAATGCACCCAGAATGTCATCTATGATCTGAAATAAAGTGAATTCCCAGATGATGAAGAGAAGAGTACTCCCCAGAGACTTAGGCAGGGGAATTTCGATTCCTATGCCTCTGCATTCGAATTACAAGCCTACAGAAATGGATTGGACACTAGACATGACAACATACTCATAGATGTCCTAAGGAGGGGAGTAGACAGGAAGTTAGCCAACGTGATGGCCACCCTCAATCCCCAGCCAGAAACGTGGAAAGACTGGATCAAGAGAGCCCATGTCTTCGACGAAAACTTCAGAAGACTCAAATGAATTCAGGAGCGCACCCATTATCTCCCATTCTCTTCCATGTCTTGAAACTCCTCAACTCGAGATCCAAACATGATGGACATAGACTCAGTTCAGCTCTCCCCTGCAGAAAGGGCGGAGCACATGAGGAATAACAAGTGCTTTATATGCCATCGAGTAGGATGCCGCTCAACCAACCACAAGAAAGGAGGAGGATCTTGACCTACCAGGAACCAATGAAATTCCCAATCTCAGACCACTATAGCAGCAGCAGACACCAATGCCCTGGAGGAATTCATTCAGAACAGTGATCTCTCTTGGAACAAGCTTCTCCATATCCTCAAAGTCTATACCTCTCCTGAAGAAGGACAAAAGGTCCAAGCCATCACTTTAGAATAGGATTTTTAACACAGAGGGTAGAAACAATGGCTACACCTCCAATAGACTTGGCACCCATTTTTGTATTAGGAACTAATTCCTGTGCAATCAGACTTCTGATTCAACTAAGCAAAAACAGGTCACAAAAATCCATTGATGTCACTGCCCTGATTGACAGTGGAGCCACCAGGTATTTCATCCACAAACACATAGCAAAGGCAAATGGATGGAAGCTAGACCGACTTCCCCAACCTTATGTCACAAATAATGTGGATGGATCAAGCAATCAGGGCAGCCTCATCCAACATTCAGTCACCCTCATTCTATGAATTGCCAAACAAGAAGAATCTCAAACCTTCCTAGTCCTTGACTGTGGAAAAGAGCAAGTAATTCTTGGAATCACCTGGTTACAAGAAGTCAATCCACACATTGATTGGGAAGCTGGGAAAATATCCATTCCTTCCCGCACCAAACCCCTAGAAGACCTGGTAGAGCAAAGATATCTCATAAGGTATCTGGAACTCAACCATCTTTCCATTGCTAGGACCACGCTGTCCATTGAATTAGCCCAGAAATCCAACAAAACTAAGGCAGAACTACCAAAGGAATTCCAACAATATTCTGATATATTCAATGAACCAATGAAAGGAAAGCTACTGCCAAAACGTCCCTATGATCATGCTGTTGACGTCACAAATGACTTTGTACCCAAAGTAGCCAAAGCATACCCATTAAACACAAAAGAGTTAGCTGCCTGCAAGGAGTTCATAGAAGAACACCTAGTGTCAGGGAAGATTAGACCTTCAAAATCCCCTCAAGCCTCTCCATTCTTTTTCATATCTAAAAAGGATGGAGGATTATACCCTTGTCAAGACTATCAATACCTTAATCAACACACCATTAAAAATGCCTACCCACTCCCTCTGATTTCTGAGCTAGTAGACCAGTTAAAGAACTCAATTATTTTCACTAAATCTGACGTTTGATGGGGGTATAATAATGTCAGGATCAAGGAGGGGGATGAATGGAAAGCGGCCTTCATCACTCCCTTTGGGCTCTTTGAACCAATGATGATGTTCTTTGGTCTCTGCAACTCACTGCCTATGTTCCAGGCATTAATGGACAATGTCTTTTGAGATATGGTTGCAGAAGGCTGGCTACTGATCTATATGGACAATCTTATCATCCACACTGACAAGGACTTATCACTCCATCATCAGCGAACATGACAGGTACTACAGAGAATGCAAGAACATAAATTGTTCCTCAAACTCTCCAAGTGTTTTTTTGACATCAAGAGGTGGAATACCTGGGAATGATTATTCACCCTGGTCATATTATCCTTGACCCTGTCAAACTAAAAGTGATCAACGAATGGAAATCTCCACAGTCAGTAAAGGCTGTCTGCTCTTTCTTAGGGTTCTATAACTTCTACCAGAAGTTTGTCCCCAACTTCTCTGAAATCTGTCAACCCCTGCACAACCTCACAAAAAAGGGGGCAGCCTGGGTCTGGGGGGACTCCTGTCAGAAGGCTTTCCTCACATTGCAAAAGGCATTCTGCATTCATCTGGTCTTGTGACTCCCCAGAGTTGAAGAACCATTCTTCATAATGATCAATGCCTCCCTGGTCACTTGTGGGGCCATCCTGATGTAAAAAGACACCAATGGAGATCTCCACCCCACAGCATACTTCTCCAAGACCTTTTCCCCCAAGGAACGGAACTATGATATTTATAATCGGAAGCTACTTGCAGTTATACAGGTGTTGGAAGAATAGTGGAATTACCTCACTGGAACACAACACCAGGTGACTATCCTCACTGACCACAAGAACCTTACCTACTTCCACCAGCTGCAAAAGTTGTCTCAGTGACAGGCATGATGGATGTTATTCTTGCAATATTTTGACCTCATCTTCAAACACGTCCCGGGATCCAGGATGGCACCTGCTGACACACTTTCTTGCTCCTCCAACAAATCCACCAACTCAGATGTCACTCTACTACTCACGGAACAGTTCGTCTACACTTTGGACCTCACTCTTTGTGAAAAGATCAAACAATCCACTTCCTTGGACCTCTTTGTTGTCAATGCACTTGTGACCCTGGAGGACGACCATTCCATCCTTCCTCACATCTCTCGTGCAGACTGGCACTTTGCTGACAGACTGCTTTATTTCAAGGGATGCCTTTACATCCCTGAACCTGCATGACAACCATTAGTCCACTCAATTCACACTTCCAGTGCCAGTGGCCATGCCAGGTTTTTCCACCTGTTACACCTGTTACAATGTGACTATTGGTGGCTGGGATTATCTGGGTTCATGCAAAAGTACATTGCCGGTTGTGCCACCTGCCAAGCTTCCAAAGTTCTCATGCACCCCACACTTCCACCAGCTAATCCTGTTGCTAGCACTGCCACTCACCCTTTTCAGATCATTTCTATCAATCTCATTACTGATCTCCCCCTATCTGCCAGTTATGATTCTGTCATGGTCATGGTTGACCATGGCCTTACAAAGGGGATAATTTTCATCCCTTGTACCAAAAACATTGATGCAAAAGGCATTGCCTCCTCTTCTTCAAAAGGGTATTCTCCTGATTTGGCCTATACAACAAATGCATTTCCAATAGGGGTCTCCAATTTGCTTCTGCATTTACTAGAGAACTGGCCCAACTCCTAGAGTATGATGTCACCCTTTCCACCACCTATCATCCACAAACTGATGGGGAAACAGAACGAGTAAACCAGGAATTAGAAACCTATCTACACATCTTCTGCCAGGGGAATCCACATATTTGGGCAGAACTCCTTCTGATGGTGGAATTCTCTCACAACACCACCACTCACTCCGCTACCAAGCAAACCCCATTTTCTCTCATGATGGGCTACGAACCCTGTGCTTGCCCCTCTCTTGGAAAAACCTTCCTCTCCACTCTGGAAGACTGTCTAACACTACTAAAACAAGCCCAGGAGGAAGCACAGCAGGCACATCATGTTGCCAGACAACAGATGATGGAATGGGTCAGATCAAAATTCAAACCATGGAAGGTGGGCGATCAGGTATGGTTGGATAACTGAAATCTCCAAATAAGGTATGTCTCTCACAAACTAGCACCCCGTCGGAAAGGTCCATTTGAAATCAAATGGGTAATCTCCCTGGTCATGTATCAATTGTGGCTACCTCCCACATGGAAGGTACACCCTGTATTCCACACATCCCTCCTATCACCATATCAAGAGACTGTGGAACATGGCCCCAATTTTATCAACCTGCCACCAGATGTCATAGCAGGAGAAGATCAGTATGAAGTCCAACAAATCTTGAGTCATTGAGGCACCACAGGCCAAAGGCAGTACCTGGTCTCCTGGAAAGGGTACTCTACAGCAGAAAATACCTGGGAACCAGAATGGAACTTAATCGGGGCATGCCAAATACTAAATGCATATAAAGCCACTCACTTCAAGGATTTCCTCTCAACTGGTTGACAAAGACACCCCAGCTGAAGGAAGGAGACCTATATGATACAAATAGCTATGTCTTCTCTTCCTACCCTTCCAACCCCCGCCTTCATTCTCCTCTCCCTTTATTTTGCTTTCATTTTCGTTCCCCTTTTTCTTCTTGGCCTCTGCATCTGGGACTCTCACCAGCACATCATCAGTCTTCAGAACAATATGCGCTATGCCGTCACTGTCTCTGCCCCATCACAACCAGCCCCTCCCGCCAATCATGACCTCCCTGATCCTACCCAGCCATCTGAGTTACTCCAGGCCACATGGACTTGGGGTTTCTCAGTGACATTTCCTGGGGAGGACACTACCAATGGGGACTGGACTGGCAATGCCAATCCAGGGTGGTGAGTCCGAAGACACAGCCCACATTTATTACAAACTTTTCACTTTTCAAAGAAATCCAGATTTGTTCTCCTCCTCTAGACAGGGGACTCTTTACGCTATCCCTTTTCAACTTTGCCCTTCGGAATTAACCTTTTCACCAAATATTTTTGTACCTTCTTTCTCCCCTACTACCGAACCACACATCTAGAATGGCAGACCCTCCTATTCCTCCAACTTTAGAAGATGGCCCCTTACTCTGCCTAGACCACCTCTTCGATTCCCATATGATGGGATTTATCTTTGATCTATTGGATTCCCCAGATGCTGTATTTGCTCTTGAACAAATAATTCAACAAGAAAATGACATGTTTCTTCCCCTTTTACTTAGGCTCTATTCTTTCTACATTCACTCCAGGCAGCTCACAGTGGATCTATTAGCATCCTCTCATACTATCGAGGAACTGGGACTCCCCCACCAAATAACCATTGCCAATAGCCTTCATCATTTGGGCAGAGCTTGCACCACTCTCTTTGAACTGTTGGAAGCCGCCAGTCTAATACCCTTGATCTATTGCCTCCCAGAAGATGTCTACCTTCCCATTCTCTGAATTCATCTGGCCCTCCTCTCTGATGATGAATACTGAGAATACTACTGGCAAGATGACACCCTCCGTGAGATGTAATGAAAGTGGAAGGATGGATATGTGGGTACAGCACCACTATCCACTTTCACTCGGGGCACAGCAACGAAGGGATGATGCACAGTGTGAGACTCACTG
>JBBPMG010000563.1:0-17169 GCA_038090195.1 Boletellus deceptivus | reverse complement strand
CACAACCGACTTGCCGAGCGCAACTGACCTTGCCGACGGGTCTGTCTCGTATCTGCGAGGTATACTGCGTTGTTCACTGCCAGCGCAGTTGACATGGCTGCATACAAGGATGAGCGTCGCGCTTTGTAGACGAAGCTTCGATGAGAGTAGATTTAGTACCAAGGCACTCACTTCCACACGAGCCTTCGGCGGAGCCCGCTAGGTGAAACCAGTATCCGCCGGGCAGCATATCCACAAACCAGGTGGTGATGATATGGATAGCGTCCATCGCGAAGAGAGCATGGAGTGTGAACAGGACGATCCGTCAACCATGGCGATCAAAAACCCGAGCAGACGGCCTCAGCCAAAGAATTTGGCCATATTTCGCACACTTACAGATCCCCACCATGGCGGTCGGACAGGCAGGCCACTGGAGTCTGTCCATCTCTGCTTACCATGGCTATGAAGCCATGTGCCTGAGTCATACATTCTAGTAGTTGAGTACAAAATAGTCACATGAGCAGATCTTTACCAGTCATGTGAGCATGATCTATGTGAGTCTAACATACATGGGGATGGAGGGATGAGCTAGTTCATTTTACTACAAGTACATGTAGATCCCAGCTGTTGGGTACATGTCTGGCTAGTGTGCAGAGCTAGTGGTAAAAATGAGGTCCCACTATCCATGTACAAACTCATACAGCAAATGGCTCCAAACTGGAAATCTACATAGAACTAACCAAGTACAGTATATCTGGAAGGATAGAAGGTTCTAGCCTATGTTGAAACATTGGTGGCATATGTAACAGATTATTGTCAAAAGACCATCATTAAATAATAATATAAAGGATAAGATAAAAGATAAGATGTTCTCTGAGTTGCATAACTCAGAAGCCAGCAGACAATGTGACAAATCCAAAACACTCCTTCAACTTCATGAAAGAGTTTTCTGAGCTCAAATCAGCAGCTTACACCATTCCAGGATCTTAGAACAAAGAGGTTTCAGCCTCATTGTTTGGTATCCATTAACCAGCACCTGCTTATACTGACTTTTGCATCTACAGTATCACTGCCAAGTCAACAACAACTTCAAGGAGTACATAAAACTAGCCAAGCACTACAAATGACCAGTTGTTATTATTCAAGCAAATGCCTAAAACAGATTCATGTATGAACATAGTACTGATACAATTCCTATGGACAGTGGTGTATGTGCCAACAATCCATGGATAAACCATCCTTGGATCCACCAGAGAAATAATCCCTGCCACCCAGTAGGACTTTGACAGCAATTGGTGGTGTTCAAAGGACATATTTGCTCAGAATCCCAGTTTTCAGAGTTCACACCCTGGGAGACAAGTAGCATGTTGTCTGGGTCAACCTCTTGCTTGATGGACAATAGACGAGGATAGTTGGAACCCCAGTTAGCCTGTGTGAAGTTAGATACAAGCCAGTCTGGCTATCGCATCAGCACTGTTAGCATAAATGCATCATCAGAGACCAGACCGGAACTGTGATGCCCACCTCGTTCAAGTACTGCGCCGGGTTCTCAGGTGTCAGTGCACGGACAGGCGCCATAGAGTCCGTCAAGTTCTGCAAGATGACCTGAAGTTCAGTCTCCGTCGTTCCGTCCCGCCATTCCGCGAAAGCCACGAAGTCGACGAGCGTGTTGCGCCAAGCTGGATGCATAGCATTGTAATCCCCAGGGTGAGTCGAGACTACGCCACCGCCAATATGTCTAGAATATCCGTGTGCTCAAGTGATTAGCTCTGGATAGCGAGACAGACGCGTACTGTCCGATCCCACCACCCATCTTAGCCATCGCTTGAGAGAGCTGGTTGGACGTGGCTGTGTTTGAGAAGACATTGGCAGGGAGAAGCCAGGAGACGGCCGCTGCGCCTATGCCAACAGCAACTACTTTATTGTAGTTGAACCCGACAACATCCACGGGATCTAGGATGTTCGCAACAAGCCAGGCTTCAAAGCTGCTGTAGGTCACCGTTGCATCTGTCTTGATGGTAACGCCGGATATCCGTGCGGCTTCGTCGATCCAGACGCCGAGGGTAGCATTACCTACCTCCGTGGTACCACTCGGGAGGAGGTACATAAGAGCAAGGTAGTTGCCCGAACTAAAGGGATAGTATCCGGACCATCCTGCTTCCCCAAGAGAGGGCAATGCAGCATGGAACGAGTTAAGGAGATTGACAAAGGCGACCGAGCTGTTAGTTGTTGCCTCGAAGAATGACGCATAGACCGGGAATTGAGGATAAACCTTGTATGTTATCGCAGTGGCAACGCCAAATGACGGTCCCCCTCCACCACGGATCGCCCAGAATAAATCGGGGTTCTGGTAAGAGTTGGCGGTAACGTGACTACCATTAGGAAGGACGACTGCTATTTCGATGACATTGTCGGCGCCTAAATAGCGGTCAGCAACTAGTCAGGCGTCGGGTAGAAAGGCACATACCAAGGCCGAGGGCAGGGGACATGATGTTATGACCAGCGCCCATCGACCAACCACCACCGGCACCAACGGAAGCATTAGGACCAATGCCACCTGCAATCGTAACGCCGTTGTCGTACGCGAATTGGTATGCCTCAAGCCACTGTGTACCGGGCAAGACAGTGATCGCTGCACAGAAACTTGACAATTAGCTGGAGCGAGAAATACACAGGAAAAAAAAAAAAACACCTGGAACACCAGACGACTGTCCGCCAGCGTAAATGTGATCAACAGAATAGGTAACTCCCTTCCAGTAGTGTGTCCAGATCATCAACGAACCAGGGCCGAAACCGCGTCCAAGGATATCATGCCTACGCCGATAATCAATCTCGAGAAAACGTTATAAACCAAACCGCTCGTCACTAACCCCGTGTTCTTGACGTGCACCTTCAAGTTGTGTTGCACAGCGAATGCAAGTGCGGCTTGCAGGTCCTGTATAGAGGTGGCATTTACGCCGACAGAAGGGACCCGGCCATGACCACAGGGGTTTGTCCGCGAGTCACCGACATAACACCACGAGGTCGCATTGAACTGCACATTGTCTCCCTGGGCCGCACCAGGCTGATCAGCAATCCAGTGAGCATCTTGATAGTTCGCCCGTATGTAGGCACATAACTGTGCATCGTAGTTGGGGTCGTGGCAGTAGTAACCAGGTGAGACGACATTGAAGACAGGCTGCGTCAGGCTGGCAGAAAGCGCAGCCCATTCAGACTGTAATGGCCAACACGAGTCATAAGCGGTGCACTTGCAACCGGGTTGCATGGCGACCACAAACGACCTCCCTGCGAGGGCGGCAGACAGAAGGGCGAAGGTGGATCGAAGCATGTTGACCTGGATCAGACGGCCTGCTCTACTTATAGGTCCACTGGAATTTGGTGCTGTGTGGGCGGGAAGGACCAGGTCTCCGTCGACAGCATCACTTTGGAGAGCACACAGCCGCATTCGTGAGCCATGGACCCTTCAACAAGCGCAGGACGAACGCCAGGTCGGACGTCTCGGAATACAGCCATTCAAGTGATACCTGTCAGGTCAGGTGTCTCCTACAATCCATGCAATATGTAACGAGCCACAGTCAGACACAAAAACGACACACCCACGTACCCGGATAGTCTATCGAGGCAGCTCTCGAGGGTTGGGCGTTTCGACCAAGGTCCCCCGGCATAGCCACCGGTACCACCATTCCACCAAGGCACTAGACACGCGGTATCCACACACCTCCACGCCCAGGTCACGCACCCGAAAAACCTGTACGACGACACGCGTTGTCTTTGGACTCGAACGCGTCAGTACCAGCTCTTGGCTGCTTTAGTATCAAGTGCATGGCAATGGTCAAATCGAGAATTGGGTTATCCTAGTAGCACCACCTGCCCTGCGGCCCGTGGGCGGTGATATATGTTTTGTGGAGGTGACGAAGATTATATACATGTTATGCAAAGTTTTAGCAGCCCTTCGCCGTACATAAAGGATGCGATGGGTAACAGAAGACCGCGTTGTACTCGCGCCCGCTACTACATGCATATACTGTAAGTCATCAATGAAGGAAAAAGGTGCAGCAATAATTACTCGTAGTTACATCGCCTTGAACCTTTTAGCAGGATATGGCGGGTTGTCCATGCTTCTGACTTCGTCGCACAAGCCGTGTTTTGGTAGCGTTCGTAGAGTGCTGGTAGTGTTGACCTTGGTATCGCAGCAGGAAGGTAAAATGGCGTTGAGTAGGCGATGTTGTTCGGCTAATCCGTGTAGTGTGACAGTCATCTCTGGAGGCTTCTCGTCTGGCATTCCGGCCAAGAAGTCATCTAGTAACTTGAGGACTTCGCTGAAAGGCACGAGTTCCTCCCTGTGAACGTATTTTCCAAGGAGTGTGCGCCATGAGTCCGCCAACGGGAGCAAATCGGAAAAGTAAGGGGATATTTGCGACACCAGCTCGCTCCGCTTAGAAACGAGGAAAGTAAATTTGGCAAATCTTGCGGTATCAAAGTTTGTAGACGCCTGTTCGCTCCAGAATGAGAGCAGCGTGTTTTCGTGCGCGACTCCCTCTCGCTCACGACCAAGGGGTCCGTCGTAGAGCACGAGAATCCAGATGAAGACGTAAAACAACGATTCGATGTCATCCGCGTATGTATGCACGATGCTAACGGGGTTTTTGATATTGATGTGAGTCAAGGATGCACTTTTTCGGATAGAGGAAGGGTCCACGTTGTGCACATGGTCTTTGAGTTGGTCAAGGAGACTCGTGGAAAGGAATGGTAGAGTACCCTTTACGTGCCATTAGCGTCGTTATGAGGAAACATCTTAGACTCACTGTCCCGCCGATCTCATATTGGTTCCGTCTGTTGATCTGTACAGCAAATTCCCAGTCAAGGAAGAAACCGCGCGCCCCGTCTCTGGTATCCTCGATCATTGTATTGTTAATGCTGCAATCTCGATGCAGTACTCCCCTTTCCTCCACTGCAACCTGTTGAACTATTAACGTGAGGATCTCTCCGTGGTAAGATCGACCTATGACGTACTCCTTAAAATATCCCTTACACACGACACGAGCTCTCGTTTAGTCTTAAACATCGACAGTGGGCGTGCGCATGGCTCCATGACAAGGCGGACATGAGTCCTGGTGGACTTCATGTTTTGCCACCATTTCTCTTGGGGATAGCGTTGTGTCGTATCCACCACACCGGGGAGAACCTCGACCGCCCAGAAATCGACCAGAGTAGGAACACCATCGATACCTTCAACGAGTTTCATCATGTTCACCTCGTGTAGTGGACTCTGATACTGTAGTTGAGGATCATTCTGGACCCAGTGGTCCTTGATGACGTAGCGCCTTCCATCACGACGTACGAGGTAGCAAACTGTGCCCCGTCCCAGAAACCCAGTGCTAGAAAACAAAATAGCGATAATCTCGTAAACCTTTTGGCGAACTAAGATCGTCCCAAGGGACGACGTCAACTCAGGAGGTGGATTGGCCACAGGAGCAGAGAATCGTGGGGAGTGATCCTCGGGCGAGGAGGCTAACGACGAGGATACGAGGTCATCGGAAAGATGATGGGGTTTGATCTGAGGTGACGACGAAGGCGGGAGGGTTGCTACACGAGGTTGCGTGTCAAGTGGCGACGTTGAAGGGGCATTGGATCCGACCGGTGATAACGAGGGTCCAGATTTAAACGCAAAAGGATGACGCGTTCCGTACAGCGATGCCGGGGAAGGATCTGTAGCGAGGCTGTGTGATTCGAGGGGTAGTAAAGATACGGGTTCGGGCGAACGTCGGCAATGTTGTGTTCTAGGTGTAGGGGAAGGGAAGTCAGTTTCCGTAGCAGTAATATTTCCTGAGGATAACGCAAGCAACGTCCTCGCTTGTCTCCAGTTGTGCGATGGCGGCGGCGTGATTGTGATAGTCATGTCAAAACCAATGCACGAACGGATGCCAAATACTACCCCGCTCGGTATATATAGGAATGCGTTGGGTTCGGCATGTATGTTGAACGGGGGGGAGATCGCGCCACCAGAGTGGTCGTAGAAATGGACACGGAGCTCCTCGTTGGCGAGTGATAGCCCAAGAACAAAGCGTCGCCAAGGCTGATCAACCATGACGAGGTAAGCTTTGGTATCCATCGTCTTACCAAGGCGTGACGCTGGCTGGAAGGGCTCTCGACTATACTCCCCAACCACCTTTGGACTGAGCCATGTGATCTCATCGCGAGGTATGATGGCGCTGCTGACAAGGACCAAGTCGGGTTTTCGCTGATAGCCAGTCGAACCGGCCAAGCATTGGGTACTCCAGTCAGCCATCCAAAAGCGTTGCTTGCGCGGAGAGATGGTCGGATGGTCGGTGGCGACAGATGCGGCGACTGCGCTGGCGACAGTGTTGAAGAACAATGCGATTTGTGCTTCGTTGGAAAGTTGGCATTTCGAGGATGAATTCGCCGGGGCGAAACTCCAGTTCCATTTCTGTTTCTGCGCGTCGTAGAGGTGGATAGGCTTTTCGTCCGACGTCGAGGGGAGGAGGATGGAGTGTTCCTTCAGTGAACTGGGAGTACACAGCAAGTCTTCCGCCCGGATATTCGCGTAGGTGTCTTCCTTGAATATGGCAAAGATAACATCTATGAGGAAGCCGAGGTCAGAGTTTCGCGCTCTGACCCGATTCTCATTGACGACGGCTCCCGCAAGCTCGGAGGCCATGAATTGGTCCACGTCTGCAACACGACGGCCGCTTTTCGGAGGTGGGAGAGAACCAAGAGGTTTCAGAGAGCCATCAATCGTTGCACACTTGCCTCGGAAAAAACCCCTTCGCAGATTCCGCGAAGCCATTGTCGAGATATATTCAGACGCTACAGGTGCCACGTTACAAGCGAACTATGCTACGTATGACAAGTTGCCTCGTGAACATGACTTGGTACGGCGACACATGGGCTCATGCACACGCAGAAACGTCCTCGTATGATCACAGCTGCAAAGACCGAGAACGTGACCACAAAGAGTCCCTCGCCCTTCGCCATCTGTCTCGGTGTCAGCCTTGATCATATGTCGAGTGGGCGGAAGTAAATATTTTTTTCGTTTCGTAGAGGTGACGAGGATTATATGGACATATACAAAGTTATTGGCAGCCCTTCGCCGCACATAAAGGATGCGATCCGGGCGACAAAAAGATCGCATTGTACCCGCGTCCGCCGCTAAATACATATAAGTCATCAATGAAGAAAATGTCTCTCGAGTAGAGCAAAACATACCAAGAAGCAGAAGAAGAAAAAGCCGTTCAAGGTTCTTAACCAACAATGTCTATATATCAATATCTCGTCGCAGACGGCTAGCTACTAGGTCCCTTGCATGGTCATCGTCGAGTCGCACCTTAAAGATTTCCTATCCGCACCTCAAGTCCTCACGCATAGTGGTAACCGTTTGGAACCTGCAACGAGCTCGCACTCACAGCACGCGAAAGTGGCGACGGTCTCGGTGCCGCCGTCATCAAACTCGTCTGCGACACGTTCCTCGACCGCGACGACAGCGACGCGACACTGTGCGACAACATCAAAGCCGTGTCGTCTGGCATCGACGTTGGTCCCAACGTCGGCGAGGATGCGCGCGAATGGTATTGAGATGCGGTCGAGGTGCCGATGGTCGGGTACGCGGGTTCGTACTGCGAGGGCGAGGTGTATGACGTGGTAGGGGACGCAGGCGAGGAATGGGTATGACGGAGGGGGGGTCGGGTGAAATGGGACACCGTATTAAGCGCTGGCAGTCGCGGACGAGAGGAATTGGAGGAGACGAAGCGGCGCAGAGGTCGGAGGAGAGAGACTGGCAACATGGGGGTTTGGGACAGGCTGCCTTCTTCCATCATGTACGCATCGTCGGTGCTGCGCTTCAGAGATGACAGCCTCAGTCGCCGCAAAGCGAGGCCCAAGGGTCTACGTAGCCGAAGCGCCACGCAAAGCAAGAACGACAACATGATGGCGTAGAATAGAGGCAAGACAAGGGAAAACCCGAGAGACTCGCGCGTCAAAACGGGGGGTAAATGTTGTGATATCTTCTCCTCGATCGCATCCAAGTCTAGAAACGGTGGCCGAATCGGAGTGATAGGAGGGTTCCGCAAGTTCGAGGGTATATCTTGCACAGGATCCACGAGGGGTCGGCTGAAACTAGACGATGGTTTGACCTCTTTGCTCGCCTCGAGGACCATTTTTCCAAGCGTCCAACTGATCGCGATGCCTCCGACCGTGTCCACAGACTGGAACATGGGTGGCCCGAGCCCCTTCCTCTCCGCTTGCTGCGCGACCTTATCTCCCTGAGTCGTTGCGTTACCGCCAGGATCGACAATGCGAGGTATCCCGATGCCTTCATGCAGCACGTTTGCAACCCATGCTGCCTTGAAACATTGCATCTGCAATCTGGAGATCTCGACTTCGTCCCCCCATTTACCCGTTTCGACAACCTGTCCATCCTCTATCACCTCTCCATCTCCACCGAGCAGACCTGCCTGTTTTGACGTCTTGTGCTGTTGAACGATCCCGTCCCAATCTCGTGCGCAAAACTGTGACGCTGCGCGCTCGTACTGCACAAAGTCGTACGGGCCACCGAGTCCAAAGACATGTTCCGAGGAATACCAGTATTCGGAGACACCGATAAAGTGCGAGGACGAAAAGTTGATACGGGGAACGTGAACGCCGTTGAACAAACAAGGCGCCTCTGAACATGGCGCGTCCTTGTTCAGGAGCGGTTCCGTCTTTTGTAGACACTGCGTGAAAGAACCCGTGCCTGCCAACGTAAGCGTCGTAGAAGATCCTCCGGACGGAGACGCCGTCGCCGAGAGCTTCAAGTCCTTGGGAAGACACGGGTCCTGTATCGTGTGCGCATCCGTGCCGTCAAGCATCTCCGCATTCCTGATCGCCTCGGTAACGTACCGCTCCCTCGCTTGATTGGTCCCGTACCCCAACCACGTCGTCACGAACACCTTGTGCTTGATCTCCATCCCGCCCAACAACCTCAGCCTGACGTCGACCAGTGCCCCATCGTTCCCTCTCACGTCTTGCTCCGCAGGTTCGAACGCGATCTGCGTCGACGCCCCGCCCATGTCCAAGAACCCGTACGTCGTCCTCTCGGTCCTGTCGCGTCCGACGAAGCCGTCCATCAGATAATTGACGGCTATCCACCCGAACAGACCCTCCTCCTCGCCCGTGATGATCTGCACGCTCGAGCCGCACGGCCCGTCTTTCGACTCGGTTTCGATGCGAAAGGTAGAGGCGGTTCGGAGATAGGCGCATGCCGCGTTCAGGACGCGGGCTTGCTGAAAGGGCGTCAGCAAGCGCATGCCTGCCGTTGCGAGAAGAAACAACGGTGTGTCCGACTCGAGCGACGGCGGAATGTGCGAACGTGCATGTCGAATCAAAGGTTCCAAGTATCCTGCCACCCCTTCCGGGTTGTCCCCGAACGAAGATAAACCTAGACAATACATTTTTTGTGAAAAAGCTCATCAGCACCAGCCGCGGACGCGCACCGCGAGAAGCGCGACAAGGAGGAGGGACAGGGGAAATAATAGGCGCACCAGGCTCGACCTTTGTGATCCAGTTCTCCCCGCTTTGAACACCTTTCTCGACCTTGGGCAACACGTTCCGAACGGCGTCTCCGTAGTCTTCCAACACGATTTGTGAGTCTTTCCAGCTGTATATTTGAAGCCGCGAGCCCGACGATCCAGCGTCAATTACAATTCCAAACCGGCGAGCGGCCGACCAAGCGTCGCTGGATGTCGGTGGTGGCATCTACTGTGAGAAACGAACGTGTGGACGTTCACGAAAGCCCGCTTCGTGTATGGTACAATCCGGCGGCGAGGGGGATGCGGGAGCGAAATTGTCGGAAGGATGGATCGTACAGGAGTGAATCTGAGCGACTGCCAATGTCACTGCCTGCCTGCCACTGCCAAGCCATGCTCAGACGAAGCGCAGTCCCTGCCAACCACACAAGAAATCCCACGTACAAGAACTATATACCGCTGACAGTGTCAAGAGATGCAAGGTACAGTGTGCGACAACATTGAGATGGAGCAACGTCTATGGAGAGGGACTCGGACTCAACACTTTGAGACCGTTTCTCTCCGGGGTCGTGACCTCGTTCCGCCCTGGACGACTAAATTCTTCTCCTCTGTCCTCTTTCTGAGATCGATACCCCACAACCTGGCTTGAGCCGTTCGAAGCCTCATCAGGTCGTCCACCCAGTCCGTCTCCGTGGCCTTGCGAGCACCGACATCGTGCAACCTCTGCTCTTCCTCAGGAGAGAGAAGTGAAGCAGTTGCGCGTTCGCCAGAGCGCCAAAGCAGGAGCTGTTGTATGGATTCGGGCAGAAGGATATTTAGACAATACTGTCAACAGAACACGAGTCAGTGACTAGAGTTTGAATTAACAAAGAGGAACACCCACGTCGAGTTTCTCGACACCAGACAATGCGTCAAATTCATCGCATACAACAAGTTCGCTTCTACTGGCAAGTATCCGTTGGTCTTCGTCTGGGATAGGCGTAAGTGGGCTCGGCTGTGAAGCCGTATCCTATGCGATGTGAGAACGTTTCAACGCCGGTACAGCTAGGCTACCTTGGGTGGTAGATCAAATTTCAACCTAGGTACCTCCGGATGGGAGGGTAGCAGCGATGGCTCAGTTGCGACAGCCTGAGAGACTTCAGCCAGGAGCTACTCTGTGCTCAGCGTCAGATCCCAAGGGTAATCACGGTATGCCATACATCCAATTGACTCTTGGCCGCTAGTGATGCTTGTTGAACGACAGGACTTAGGGCTACACCGTTTGCGGGAGGCAAAGGTGACAGTTGCTTCGCCTCATAGTTTAGGCTAAATCGCCCAGGACAACTAGAATGAACGTTACCTGTTCTTGCCTATCAACAACCGCCTCAGAGGCCTGAGCGTCCCCAGCATGCTCGTCGAACGTAGACAAAGGTAGGACCTGTGGGTCGTCGACCTTGTCCATCTGCACGTCTTCCGGACTAACCATGCCCTCGATACCTTCCATCTTATCGTCGGTCATCGGGCCGCAGCGCAGAGTCTCCGCTGGCACGATCTCCGAAGGGGCAACTTGGGCTGCCGTGCCCGCTCCTGTCCCGTCAATCCCGCTCACCGTGTCCCCGCTGTCCAACTCACGTCTAGGCCTGTTGTCCCCAAGCACCCACTCACATATTGCCTTTTGCACTGCCTTCACGAATCGCGCATCCATGCCCCCCCTCACGCCGGCCGACTTCAATAACGCAACCCTTGCAGATCCACCTTTCATAAATGCCTCGTGCTTCTCTTTCGCAGGCACATACTCCTTGCTCAGAATTGCCCGCAAAACGGGCTTCACGTACGCAAATTGTGCACGAACGGAGAGGTCTTCAAAGTCCTCTGCAGGCGGTGGGGGAGGTAACACGTCGGTGGCGTCGTCGGAAGTCCGAGCGTTTGCATCGCCGTCGGCACCGTCTTCCTCGTCTCCAGACTCGAGATCGTCAACGGTCTTGACCGCACTTTCCCACTCTCCCAAGGTACACCGGATGAATCCCTCCTCTTCCGAAGTCCAAAACCTATCTCTGGTGATCACATGCTCTTTGTCGTCCAAGTATCTGACCTTGTACTTTTCCTTGCGATCTGGGACATGTGCAAGGATCTTGGCGGGCCAGTAAGAGCCTCCCGCTCTGGGAGCCAAGGCAAGGACGAGCTCTCCAGGAATCTGGAGGGTTGGATCTGGAGGACAGGGGGAGTGGGCACGCGCTGGGCTGGTGTCCTCCTTCAAGTTCGCTTTCGAGCGCTGCGGTTTCAGTTTCCTCGTAGACCCGGCTGGCTTTGACTTCTTCCGAGCCAAGCTCAAAGACAGTTGGAGGCCAGACGTGTCGGGATCCGAGTCATCGAAACCGTCTCCAGCCGCGGCGTAGGAGGATAACAACGCCGGTAGCCCATCCTTTTCAAGCGTAGAAGTTTTCTCCATACTTTGGACGGCAGACTCCCACTTGGCCTCGACGGACGCGGCCTCGTCGAGTCGTGGTTTCTTGGTGGGAGGACTGACATGGCCAACGTTGTCATTTGGAGACAAGGGCGTGAGACGAAACGTGGTGCGCGAAAAGCGCTTAGAGCCACTGTCATCATTAACGGATAGGACATTGGAAGATGAGGGGGCAAAGATCGTACACAGGCCTCTGCTTGACGAGGACGAGGATGGGAAGTCTCCAAACAACGATACGCGGAGGGGCCGTTTCTGGACAACCTACATGGCACATATAGAGTATTCGTGTCAGATGCTAGCGTTGTGACACACCTGGGCGGGCCACCACATGAGCAACTCAGACAGGTCAGGATTTGCGATATTGTCTGCAAGGACGCCAGACTGGTTGACCAGCACCCAAATAGAACTTCCGATGTCCCAGACGTCAGCATCCTCTTTTGTGTCCGTCTTTGTCTTCTTTTGCTTCCGCTTTTGAGACAGGGGTTGCGAAAGAACGCTAAACTCTGGTGTGGTATTACCGAGAGAGCGTAGAGAGAAGGTCTTTGAGGCGGAAAGTCGCTTTTGGGGTTTCCGAGCCAACTCCTTAGCCGACAGTGAGGGGGACGGCGGAAGGTCTTTCGTGGACGCATCGGGGGTACTCGGCGCACTGGACAGAGGTGACGGCGAGAAGAGGATGTGCGGATTTGGAACGTCCACTCTGCGGAGGGGGGAGGCGGATGCCTTGCGCTTCCGGGACGTCGGTGCCACTGGTGCGGGTGCTTTGACTTTGGCAACATGCGATGATGGTGAGGCCACAGTCTTGAGTTTGGACATGGCTGGCTTTCTCTCCGGAGATGAAGAGCTGCCCATGAGCGGGGACGAAAGATGCTTCCCAATCCCACTGTAGCGGTACTTGACGGACTTGGTGCCATGAGCGGGTTCACGAAAGAGGTTGAAGGAGCTTGGAGAGTCGCCGTCCGAACGGCCTGGCGAGTCCATGAGCTGCTCTGCAAAGCTGGCCGTCGCCTTCTCGGCTGCACTGCGCGCTGGTAGGATCTGCCCGGCCAGTCCCTGTGTGCTCGCCATGTCAGTTCAACGCCAGCGTGCCCGCCAGTCACGCCGCCTCGTGACGGGCGTGGTCACTGCTCACTTACATAATACAGCTCCCCCTCTCCTCGACGTCCCTCCTCGAGACCGTGCTGAACGACTGCGGCGACGATAGCGGGGTCACTGCAAGCTCAGCGCCAGTTCTCATAGCGTCAGGTGATATCTAAATTCCAGCGTCCCAGGGGACCTTGATCACTCGTCCACGGGGACTGCATTTTTACTCCAGATCATTACCGGCTTCACGTTCCCAACATGCTCCCCTTTGTCTCCATTCTCCATGTCCTGTTCACCGTAGCAACTACAGCATGCAAAGCACCCTGGTCCACCCCCACCGAACCCCAGGTGCTGCACGTTTGGTCCCTTGGTCGCATGGTTTCCTTCGCGATCAGGCCCATCCAATGTGCCGCTCTACACTTCGTGTCACATTCTGCGCCTGCGCCTGCGCCACGCCTTCGAGTACCCGTGACCGCAATGCAGTACTACCGTGGCCTCCATTCTCCACAGCTCAAGCTCAAGCGATGCATGCGCGTCACATTTTCTGTCCACATGATCACGGCCCGCCTTCTGGTCGGGCCACCCTATCGCCATTGAATGCGCCACCTGAACGTCGAGTTCGGTTTCTGCCCATCGCATGTGATGGCAACGATGCACTGCTAGATATGAAATCAAGACCCCTAAGATTATCGATGTAGCTGCCACGGCACGGCCGTCCGACCACATTTTTGCGTCGCATACACAACGCCTGCGAGGGCACGGTGTCAGCTCGTCGATGGCACCCACGCACCGCAATGCCAACAGGAGGTCTCGTGTATTTTACGCCCACTTGCTTACCGCCACGCCGCAATGTCAATCTGAATCGTACGCTGGGCAAACGTTGCTCCATTTCCGAAAGATGTTGCTACCCAAAGCCGTTTGCGGGAAAAACGTTGGTCATGACCATGCAATACAAGAAGAAAAACGGTGAGATGTCGATGAGTGGTTTCAGAGTGGGGGAGAAGCAGGAGCATGTGTATCAGCTTCCAGTCCTGCCTCTGGGCATTGCCCTCTCGTGCTCGCGGCGTGTCCAGTCGTCGTTACCGTGCCTGCGAAGAAACGACCATCGATGTGGCATTTTCATCCTGTTTTCCTCGATCGTGCGTGCGGGCACTGCATGGACATGCTATCTTTGTCAGTTGCCTATTCTTGACACGAACCACCGTGCTATTACGTCGCCAGCCATACAGGAGCAGTAATATTCACTCCATCTGCCTTGGCCCCGTTTCCCCGTAAAGCTTTGGTTTGATGCTGACCTCGATAGGCAAATCGGTCTGGAGCTGCTCTCTGTCACATGCCACATCGCGCTGCCCTAGCAATCTGTTGGTGTGGCGCCTTCCTCCCCCCTTCATGTACAATAATTGAACTCTATTTTTTTTTTTCTGGTTGCTGCTTGCCATGTTGAGTTCCCTGCTTCTTTCCACAACCGCCGACTTCTGACCTTGCATTCGTCCTACCGGATGGTTGTGTGGATTGTTTCAAATTCCGGTTTCGCACCTTTGGATCCCTCGTCGAAGCATTGCGCTTACCGCGAGCTGACATGGTTCCTGTCTGGCAGTACACGAACACGGATGGAATTTGATTTCACCTGCGCCAGGTTCGGTGCCAAACACACTGGTACACTCCTGTTGCTGTCGTAAACTGTTCCATTTCTTCACTGGTTTTTCACAGCGTCGGCAATAATGACGGGACGATTTCATCTCGGTCAATCTAGTGACCATCATTGTTAACGTTTTCCACCTTCATCCCTCTAAAGCCACATCGCCGGTCAGAACGTCGTGCGTTCTCTGTCTGAAATGTGATCCCTCCAGATGATGATCCATTTCGGCCCACGTGCAACGCTCGTTCGGGGGTGGCCGATTCCGCGCATTACGCGGGCGCCCGCGCCGTCATGTTCGACAATGGCGCCCATCAGATGTACAACGTGGGACTGCGCTGATTCATGAAGGGGCTGTTTATCGACGCGCCTTTCGCTGTTTCTTTATCATTTTTATTATTCACGCTGCCCTTGCTTGTCGATGCGGTTCCCTGGGTCCGCCATGGCCTATCCGCATCCCCTTGTTTCGTCCTCTGGCTCGATCGGGACGCACAGGTTTGTCGTGCCTTCTACACTGGCTTAGTCACACGCTCCCTTATGGTCCGCTCAGGCCGTACTGGCGCGAAGAACTGCCCGGGGATCGCAGTCGATGCCGTGACACGAAGGTGGAGGGGGTGGAGCGCAGCCATTATCGTGTTATCGTGTGCCCCCGAGGTCGCGGAATCCGCAGTAGAAAGGAAAGGAACGCGGGTGGAGTGCGCACATTGATCAGAGGCGCGTCTGAGACAGCCCCAAGCTTGTCACGTACGCCCACGGTGTGCGTCCTTGGAGAAGTGTCGTCATGCCATGCCATGCAGCTCATGGCAACGGTTGCCTTGGCTGGACGCGACGCGCGCCTTGCAGAAGAGAGAAAAGGAGAGACCGATGAGCCCGGGGGGGCGGACGTGATCCTCGTATCGTGCGGGCTGGCGTTGACTTTCTGTATGTACAGCAGACACCGCATCAGAGCTGGGATGTCGTGATGGCCTCTTTTCTCTTTCGACGTTTCCTCGACCTGTTTCGAGAGCGCCCAGGGGCCCGCGTACGTACGTGCCCATCGCAAGCCGTTCCCAAAGCGAGTCGTTTTACCTAACCGCCTCATCTGGGATCTTTGTCACGCGCCAAGCGCACTCGGAATTTTCCAATCGTCGCACCCAGCCAGCGTCGCTCCCAAGCTCATGAGCCCGTCCGCCGTTTGCGAGAACGCCGTCGTTTCTAGACCTACACGGGGCACGATGGCGCCTGGCGCGGGGATGGGGAGAGGGGGGTCACCCACCGGTCCATGAACGTTATCTCTGCACGAATCGATAAGATCCAAAAAGCGACGCAAGTACGTCCACGAGTCGCGTGACGTGCAAAAGACCCAGGCCCCCCCTCTGCCGAGGACTTGGCCTGCGCTCCTCGGTCGTCGTCCCCCTCCCTCCCTCGTCCGACGGAGCGCTCTCGCGCGTCATCCATTCGACGCGACACGACGACGGACACGGGATGGACGATTCTGGTCTCTCTGATACGCCACGCCACGCCCGATGCCCTCTGTAGCTTTCTTGTCCGTCGAACGCACGGCCGCCGCCGTTCGAGATGCCTCGCGCACCTCTCTTGAGCCTCACGACTCTCGGTCACAGAACGATCCCCTTGCCACCCAGATCCGTCTCCTCGAGACGGTCCTTATCTATGGCTTGGCCCGAACGGGGGACGGACGTCTATTTTGAGACAATCGAACCGAACGCAGCCGTCCAATTTACGCGCGTACACGGATCAGCCTCGACCTCGCCAAGCGTAAATGGGCGGGCGAAAGAAAGAGGACGGATGGGTCACATGTAATATGCGCCATATGACTCTTTTTTTTTTTTTCCTCGCTCGCTTTGATCGTTCATTTTGTGGTCATCCTATATCGCCCATCTCGAACCGGGCCTTGTGAAGTGAGCGAGAGATGAAAGTTCCCGAGAGTTTCGGGCGCGGTTTTTATTTATTTATTTATTTCGATTTCATGTCTCTCGAGATTTCGTTCTTTTTTTTTTTTGTTCTGTGCTTTTTTCCCAGATCGCGGGCATCTGTTGTACGTACGTACGTATGCTGTCCTCGTCCTCCCCTCCAGCCGGCCCGGCTCGAGCGTATCAGCACACGATCACATAATCGACCTCGTACGTTTATTCCATGTGCGCCCGTCGGGGATGCGATCAAGAATAGGACAGGGACAGGATTCCGGAACAGACCGCACGCCCGTCGACGAGAGGGGATCGCACCGACGGGCCCTCACCAAGCCCTGGACGTGTTCGAGCCGCGCATCGCCGCAAAGGGAGGCAAGTCAGTCACGATGCCACCACGGACTGCGTCGCAACGTGCGTTTCGGCCGATGCCCAACACCCATCGCTCGGGCCATCAGCCGATTCAGACGAATGACGATTCCGATGACGATTCCAATGACGATGGAGGAGGGGGGGGGGGGGGCATTCATTCATTCATACACACACACGCACGCACGCCCGCCCACGATGCGTTTTTCGTGCCAGTCCGCCCCATCGCAGACTGGC
>JBBPMG010000562.1:0-17221 GCA_038090195.1 Boletellus deceptivus | reverse complement strand
AGAGCACGACGTTAACAGCTACCAAAATCGTGGCGGTTGTTCTTGAGCTTGAAGCCCAAAGGTCGAGTTGCCCGATCATGAAGCCGCTGCCCTAGGATGATCCGGGCACTCCTGAAAGTACAAATGCGTTGGTGTCACAGCAGTTTAAGAAACTCACTTGTTAACCCCGAGCTGGCTGATCCCACTGACACGCCATACGAGGAAACGCAAAGTGCGTCAAACGAGGTCTAAAACGGACGGTGAGGTCACGGGCCGGGGGAACGGGCCGTTTCTTTTCCATCCTATCCGAGCAAGGCTGCTGCACGGAACGGCATGGCACACCAGCTCTTTGCCATGCCGGCCTGGAGCACACTGACACTTCTGGGACAGGTGGTATTTTCCAAGTCGCGCCAGGCCTATGCCTTTTCCTGGACACTCAGAAAGACGCTGGGCGACCTGCCTTTGGGAAAAAAGCGGCAGATTGCGATCATCGCCCATTGATAACGACCTTCCCATTCTATCGGATGGAACCGTTTTCTGATTTCGCTGCTGCGACCAAATGGTCATGCGCTTCATTCCCCTCCCAACCCGGCGGCCGTTTTTTTTTCGCATTCTCCATCGTGTACATAACACACCGGCACGTCAGTCCTGTGGTGAGTGAGTGTCGACTGAGGAACTGATGACTGATGACTATGCCCCTCACGATACCTTCCAGATATTCGTCCCTCTCAATCCCGATAAGAAGTCACACATTCATGGCCGTTCATCTCCTTCATATTCCTACTGGCCAATCGACTCTTCATCTCCATCATGGCCCACAGCACCATAAAAAGGATATCGACGATAAGCAGTGAAAAGAAAAGAAAAACCCGAGATGCTTTTGATATGACGACTCCTCACCCCGGGGTGCGTATACCTGTTTTTACACCACCCACAAGATGTTTTCCCCATACATCCCGTTCCTTCGCCGTCCACCAGCTGACGCTCTTTGCCTATCACCTCGTTATTGACGGCACGTTATCAGAGGAAAGTTTCTAGAATACGACATCTGATGAGAATCATTCGCGTCTTCGTTCGAACTCGTCGATATGAACGGAAAATCTGTTGATGCTGACGCCTTTCCGGCATCGCTCCCATTTTGACGACAAAGGGGGACCACGGGACAAGAGCTGGTCTCTTCGTCCGCTTAAACGACCCTACCTTGGCCGGACGAACTCGGATTGCGGGGGGGGAGCACTAGATGCGGAGTGTCTACTGTCGTCGACCTTCAATGTCAACCTTTGAGAGCGCCCTTTACTCCTGCCCCGGTTGCTCGGGGGGAAGGGGGGGAGAAGGGCGACCTTCAGTCCCCTTGGTGTCTAGGGCGCAAAACAAAAGGAGATTCACACCCGACGGGAAGTGTGAGGTCGTGAATGAAATCTCGGGCGGTAACTCGGCTGTAGCCAAGCAAAAAGATCTTCTGGGCGGGCGAACCCACATGATCCGTGGCGTTGACGAATCTCACATTAGGCATCCAGCATCGATTGTGGCGACTCTCGACAAACCCCGTGCGATCCGGGGCGTGGAGTTTCTCGGAGCGCTCGACGGTGTTTTCGTTACCGTCGTTTGACGCCGTGACGCCGTCTCGTCAAGATATCGTAGCAGTAGATCAAGATTTCGTATACGGTCGACGTCTCGCTTCGTTCCATGCCACCTCCCGAGGAGAGAAAATCCGAGGATATTGAGAGAACAAAGCAGGAGGACTATATGAAGGTACATGCCAAGTACGTGTCGGCGGGTGCTCCGTCCACAACGCGTGGACGACCGACCAGGCGCCGTGAGTAACTAGGCTGATATAATGGTACATGTAAGCTAGATTCGTTCCGTCCACATCTAATTCCATCTGATACTACCATCCGACGCAGACACGATCCGTAAAGAACGAATGCGCGGTCTCGGCGACCCGGCGGACGCTTTACCTTCTCAAAGCGCCCCGGTCAACTTCATCCGGTCCTCCACCTCCCGCCACTTGCGCCACATGTCCAACGACCCCTCCACACAGATCACGCGCAATGCGGGCGCGACCCGCTTCAAAAACTCGGCAACACATTCCGGGTCATCAATCGGAGAATTGCGGACGTTGAGCACCTGGAGCGCAGGTGACGATGACGACGAGGAACAAAGCGCACGCTCCCGCCACCGCAGTCCGTCTCGTGCATCCACACCCCTTCCACTGCACGCATCGTGTTCCTCCTCTCGTTCCCGCAAGCCCGGGGTTGCAGGACCGGACCCAGGCCGGTTCTCCAGTCCGAACCTGGACCCGGACCCCTGTCCCAGTACGGGTAAACTCCGCCCATCAAAAGCCACGCGCAGCCTTTCGAGCCGGGGACACCGCTTTACGAATGCGCCGACGCCGTCGAGCGTCGCAGACACGAACCTGGAGAGCTCCTTTGGCTCCTCCACGCCTGCCCATGGTATCCCGCACTCCTCGAGTTCCTGAAGGTGTGTGCCCCATGCGTTGGCCGCCTCGCGCAGGAACCCATCGTCGATGGCGATCGTGCCGAGATGGAGCAGACGCAAGACGCGCAGGCGTGGGAGCGTGAGGAGGGGCGAGAGCGTTTGGGAAGGGTGGATCAGGAAGGGAGACGTCGCGCTCGAGAACGGGCCAAGGTTGTGCTTGAGCGTGAGGGAGATGATCGGAGGCGGGGAGGAGGCTGTGGATCTGGACGCCGCGACAGTATCCCGACACGTCTTCTGAACTTGGCGGAAGAATGTCTCGATGAGCGCGCTCGGGGCTTGGACGTCGTATGAGAAGATGATGGTGTCAAGAAAAGGGGACGTGACGAGCGACATGAGCATGGTGCATTGCTCGAGCGAGTGCGCCATGACCTTGAGGGACTTCAGAGAGGGGAACGTCCGCCTGGAAGTCACTCTATCGTGATCTTTAGAGTCAAGACGAGAGCAGCCGTTTGCCAGGAATCCGAGGCTGATATCATGACGCACATACAAACTCATCTCCTGCAAGTGATGCATTCCTGCGAGACACGACAAGCACTCGGCCGAGACGTGGATCGTCCAGCTCAGATCCAGCTTCCGCAAGAACCTGAGCTCTCCTTCGAAAAGCTTCACCGCAAGAGACGAATTTGATGGTGCAGATGTAAAGGATTCGATTCTTAATGTCTCTAATCGCGTCGCCTTAGTTCGAATGGCATGGAAAAGATCATAGACCTCCTCTCGCTGTGCGGCCCTTGGACATATGACGCTGAGGCTCGTTACTGATTCCAAGTGCCGGTCGGTTGACAGGACATTCGTCAGCAGATGGATCATGGGTGCAGCGACCGAGACAACGGAGTAGTCAAAGGTTCGAAGAGAGGGAAACAGCATGCCGAAATTTGAAGGTGTAATGAGGGCAGTCAGAGCCGCATCGTCAAGTCTGGGGAGAGCGAACGACGCGGGCTGGGAGACGGAGTGAACGCGATGAGCATACTTCTTGGCAGAAGCCCAGTCCGTAGGGGTGGGGTCTCTCTTGAAAGACTACGTGAGTCGATTCAAGAGAAGGAGTAGGGGTATCAGCACGGAAGGATATCGGGCAAGGGGCGCAACTAACGATGGTTTTGCCTCGTTTAGAGGGCTCCCAGACATCGGGGGGCAGGCACATGACGAGCGGGGAAAGGGAATGCTGGGTCTTCCAGAGGACGTCGAGGGCGGGCTCCGCGAGTGCTTTGCACGTCCTAGCTAGTCGTGCGACGTCTCTGGCATTCCTGAGATAACGACTGTCGTGCCAGGCTGGACGGTCATCCGCGAGGAAGTGGATGATGTAGAGTGTGAGCTCGGGGATGAGGAGACACGGGTGCATGATGACTGGAGACAGAGCAGGGAGCTCGAAGTGGGTGACGACCGCAAGCCGACAGGAAAGGGCAGCTGAGGAATGCTGACGGCCCCGCCTGAAGGAGTGCCGAGGCCAGTGGCTCTGAGACAGGCGTGGCAGAAGCCCGCACTAGAGGCCGATTCTGGTTTGCTCTCGTGTTTGGTTGGCCCGATAAGAGCCATTAATAGCTCCGCGCCCACCGCAGCGCCGACGGGCTATATCATCACGACATGGACCAGCGATGCACAAGCACTGGACAGGATGGAAGAGAAGCCGCGAGCTCTCCAAACGCACGTTCATGACCACCACCGGGTATGTCAGTGCTGGCACTCGGAATTGGGTCTGGATCAGACAAGCATCACCAATTACATGTCTACGGTCGTGACAAGAGTACCTGGCAACCACGACATGATGGAATTCGGGAAATTCTGTCCACTCGGCCTGGTTTGGGTCATCACGCAGACGGCGACGGCCATGGGGAGGCCAAACGTTCCTAAAGTCATTTTGGCTCCAACAGCACCCATGATGGTAAACACGTCTATGCTTCCTTTACTCCACGATCTGATGCTCCGCTTTTACGACCTCGACGCTAGCGAACACCGTTCAGTAGGGGGTGCTCGTGCACCATCCGCGGAGCTCGCTCTCTGTGGATTTGTGATGAGCCAGTCGTCGCACAAAGAATGGTCGATGACATCATGGTGATGGCGATTCGGGGAACCCTGAGGCACTGAGTCTCAGCATAGAATCGAGGACCAAGAAAATCAGATGGGCCCAGCGCGCTTCTGGGAAAAATGACACTTCTTGGGGGATACGATTCTAGGACGTCGATAGCAGCGAATGGACAGTCCCTGCGTGTCTGTCCACGCAACCATGGATGGCCTGGCACGGACGCTCCGGCCGTCGGGGCAGGGGCGCACAAAACACAACCACATGCCCTGGATCAGGCTGTGTCAAAGGACCAGCCAGTTCACGCTTCAAGACCCGTCAGAACGGTAGAAGACGTCTTTGACGAAGGTGAACTTGAAGTTGTTTTAGGTTGACTTGACGTATATTACATAATGGTATGGAGTTTCGCCTGGTCACGTGTCGGTTCCCTGAGTGACGATCTTGGCATTGCTCACTTGATCAGATGTTTCCAAAGTTTGTGCTGCGGTCTAGTGAAGTCACTTTTCTCCGGATCGTGCATTCCGGGTGGACTTGTTGATCCCGACGATCTGACAACTTCAGGTTACAAGGTGGCGATACGAGCACGCCTGTCCGCGCTCTCCTTTTTGGAATTCACTTGGCTCTCTTAACACGGCTCCAAGGCTTTTGTTTCCGTAGTAGATCCACAGGCGTATGACACCACCGACAAACGCACGACCGTCGGATGGCTGTCTTTTTGCTCGTCAAAGACTGTGCTGGCAGGGGTCATGCTATGGTGCGCTTGGAAGGTGGAGATTCCGTGAACCGGGGCTCCGTGCAGTGGCTGCTTCAAGGTTCTGACAGCCTTGGCATGTTTTGCTGCGGTATACGAGGACCGTGGGCTGTTGGGGCACGATCATCGGCTCGTGCGATGAAGTTAATTCTTTCCCTCGTTACGCTCGTGGCCTCTGTCTATGTCCGGGCTGCAACCTATTCGAGGAATGCAAGTCTCGCCGGAGAGTTATTCGTCAATTTCTTTCGGTGGCAGAAGATTATCGATCCAATAAACTGGCACTGACGTGGAAAAACAAGAGCTTACAACGCATCTAAGTGAAATTTTACGTCTGAAATTCCAAGCACAGGAATGACGAGCGATATGAAGCAGGACATGATTGGAGGTGTAGCTGACTATTTGCATGATCATGGCACTGAAAGTACAACCGTCTGATAGAAAACCATCAATTCTGGCGACCGCACATGTGCCCGTGTAAAGGTAATATGTTATGTAGATTAGCGTCAAGTTAGATATGTGATAAAGCAGAAACACGAAGTAAATCCTAGTGATATTTGTTGACTCGTTTTGTGGTGATACGTAATGATATGGTGTTTGCCGGACTTTGTTGAGCTGTTGTTGAGCTGTTCTCTCATCTGCTCAGGCAACCTCATCTACCAGGCAACCATCTTGTCATGTGTGTCACTGCCCGACTATTCAGGTGTTCTCGAAGATCGAGCCGAAGTCGAGCGGAGCCACCGTCGACTCCTGATCGAGCGTTGTGACCATGATAACCTTCGTTGCTCGTGATGGTCTGCTGAGGAGGTGGCAAGTTCCCGATCATTGGTTCTCGGCTCACGGTGGTTACACAACACGGTTGTCAGTAAGTTTACCGTAAATAATTACATGGGTCTACTTCTGTCGTTGTGCTCTATCCAGAACTCCCTCGTTTTTACAGGCAAGCATTCTATTTTTTGGTTTACTTCCGAGAGTTTTGTTCCCGTAGTAAGTCCGTGACACCCCTAGCTAATACCCCATGCGCTGAGCCTCATCCATAAGGAAACGGGTGACATACTTATTTTGGTCGTGATCTGGATGATCTCGTCAGCAGACATTCAGGTAAAGTTCGGTGGCAAAGGATATGCCGCAGCCCGCCTAACGAAGAGCGGAGATCCCGTGAATCGGGCGCCATACGGCGCACTCCACAATGAGCTCGGTATATTTTCCTGCGTCGTATAAGAGGACCCTAGGCGACTGGAGCGGGAGAAGCCAAGTCGGTTGAACATCTCCGCACACCTCTCCCCCCCTTCTCCCTGTGGAATGAAATCGTCAATCCTTTCCCTTATCACGCTCGCTGTTTCCGTCTCTGTGCAGGCTGCCGTCTATTCGATGAGCGAGGGTCTCTCTGGACAGACATTCCTCGATTTTTTTGAGTGGCAGGCGATCGCTGATCCCACAAACGGGCGGGTGTACGTGAGCGTCACTCGTTCACTCGCATGTTTGTTTAACGGTATGCGGCAGGAATTATGTCAGCGAACAACAAGCGCAATCCGAAGGGTTGGTTTCGGTTTCCGGGAAGAGCGTGATTCTACGGGCAGACAACACGACTGTTCTTAGCTCTTCCGGACCGGGTCGGAACTCATTCAGGCTGATGTCGACCAATCAGTACAGTACTCACGTTGCGATGTAAGCGGAACAATCTTTATCACAAGTCTCAGCTTCAAGCTGAAAGGACATCAGTTTTGATATTGCTCACATGCCCGAAGGGTGTGGAACATGGCCTGCTGTCTGTGAGTTGTTTGATTTGTTCTGATCCACGGCATGCTAAACAATTCATAAGGGTCCGTGTCACTCTTCGTCCTAATGCGTTCACTCATCCCATGCTCGCCTGGTCTCATATCCATGCAGGGTGCGCCTGGTCTCTACTTCGTGGTTTATCAGGGTGATTGACGGTATTCCCAGGAAGTCGGTGCAGACTGGCCGAACAATGTGAGAGTTTCAAGTACGATCGACATCAACCCATGTGACAGACTATACGCAGGGGGAAATCGATATTGTTGAAGGGGTCAACAACGAGACACCAAACCAGTCGACTCTACATACCGGCCCCGGTATGTGTTTGAACGGTGAAACGGACGTGGTTTTTTTTTACACTTTTGCAGGCTGCACTATGTCGTCATCTAGAACGATGACAGGGTACGTCCACTCCACTCAGAGCATGCCGTGGTTTAACAGCGCTTTCATTCGTTTCAGATCGAGCGTGTCGACTGACTGTCAAGGTTCTATTGGATGTGGTGTTAAAATGAGCGATAAGAGTTTTGGGCCGAAATTTAACGGCAACGGCGGTGGCTGGTGAATCTCGCATACCTTCTTTGAGCGCCATAATCTAGATAGCTAATTATATCAGGTATGCGTTGGAGCGGAGCTCCACTCACATTGCAGTCTATTTCTGGGAACGCGGCAGTTCATCTGTTCCCTCTGGAGTAGCGAACTCGAGTACTACTATTGACACCAGCACTTGGGTGATCTATTAGTACCAATGCGTTTGAAAGATCACTTACTTTCCAGCCAGGGTGGGGCCTCAGCCTACTTCCCAAACACGAGTTGCAACTTCGGATCCCACTTGGGAGCTATGAATATCATCATCAATCTGACCTTCTGTCCGTCGCACTTGATCCTGTCGTATTCGTGGTCCGTTATGATATATTTCCATAGGTGGAAATTGGGCTGGTGCTGCCAATGTATACCCCTCGGATGGATGCCCATCGACTTGCCAGGGTGAGTCCCCCTCATTTGACCTCTGCTAAGCCAAGCTCATTGATTTGGTCAGATTACGTGAACAACAACCCGTCTGCGTTTTCGAACGCGTACTTTGAATTCAATGCACTTACCATCTACGAGTGAAGCAATGGATGTCTCGGGGAGCACATATCCTTGTCCTTTTCTTGTAGGCGAGGGGATTTCTCTCAGCAGTGTTGAGCACTCTGAAGTTGCGCGTAGGCCAGGAAGCAACGATTACGCAGAAAGTCACTTATTATAATCTTCGACCAGCTTGATGCATGGGAATTCTAGTAGAAAATTTTTGACATTCATTTTCTTTCTGTCATAGTACCTCTACTGGTATTTGATGGAGATGATACCAATTTGAATCACAATATTTGAGGGAACACAGCTTGTTTGGACCAGCTGGAAAATGGCAACATTCCAGTATTCCAATTTTCAAGGATCATTGGGATCTTTCAGTGTGTGTAATATCAAATCTATGATCAATCCAGCTCATGCTCAACATTGAATTCTGGGTAATATCCAGAGGGGCCCAGACTTGTACCTGGATGTAGAGTATGTTGGCTGATATTCATGTCTCATGCTCCACTGTCTGTAGAACTCTAGCATGAAAAAGTAAGCATATTTTCTTTCTTTTAAATCACACAAATTGCAGCAGAAAAGTCTGCAGAAAAATGACATGAGTATTGTGCAGAAATTGATTTGTATTGACCTGAACAGTTGGTGTCGACAGCTAAGTAACAGCTGAGCAAACAGTGGATTCGACAAGTCTGAACATGGTAGACATCGAGTACTGGTGATTGGCTTGGGTGCCATGCTGAGCATGGCAACGATCAACCGAGCTATGATCTCCTAATGCTCTCACACGCCCATCACTGATCACATGCCCGTCACTGATAACATCAGCCCCTGGAGGGACAGGGGACAGGGATGCCATTGCATGTCGCGTCGTTGACAAGATGTCCAGTGGTCAAAGCGTGTGACTGTTCTACTACCAATTTCCAGATTCGAGAACAATCGAGTGTTTGCTAGGAAATAATGGCCCTTCCAGTACCTACCGGGACATGCAACCATCAAAGTCCCCAGTTCTCTAGAATCTTGTAGGTAACCACTGTGCGTTATAAAAAGAGACGGTCCGAGCTCATCATCTTATCATCTTATCTTTTTTATCATCAGCTCGAATCACCTCGGTGTCCACATCTTCTATAATGTCTTCTATCATCTTGTACTATGACCCAGTTGTCGAGCTTGGCCGTCTCTTTGAAGACACTCTTGCAGCTCGATTCTCTCCCTGGCGTGCTTGCAGTTTGCCCACAGCAGCCAAGCAGAGTCTCAACCATCGGGGCGTGTACCGTCCGAGGTAATTTTCCCTCCCTAGTTTTCGATCGAGAAGAATGATTGAGTTCCCCTTCTCCGCCACCAGATTGGACGTCCACGAATCCAAAGAGACGAACACGGTGACGGCAACGTTCGAGCTGCCCGGACTGACGCCTGACCGCGTCGCCATCGAGATTCAGCAGGACCGTCTGACCGTCACTGGAAATGGCCCGTCATCGCCTACAGAGGCGTCGGACGCTGCTACTGAGGCACGACAAGGTTCGGAGGACGGGAGCTACGTCGTTCGCGAGCGTGCCCACTTTGACGGCGAGTTCTCGCGGACGTTGCGGCTTCCGGCTGGGACAAAGGTGAGCAGCGTTTTATTCAGTGGTACCTCTCTCGACGCGGGTATGCTCACGCTGTGATGAACAGCCCGAGGACGTCAAGGCCAAGATGGAGAAGGGGGTATTGACGATCACGTTCCCTCGGGCTTCGCCCGATCAAGCGCCAACACGGATCGCCATTCAGTGAAAGCGCCATCGTATGCGTGTAGCATTGTGGATTTGGGGACGTCTTGGAGGAGGATAGTTTATATGTTGCAGCATCGAGAGGCATCTTTGGTTATGCATCTGTTCCGACAAATGGCCATTCTCACGACATATGTCCAAGCGGTGTGGCCATTTGTATTCATACACTACGTACTTGTGAGAAATAATACATTCGGGTTTGTCAAGGGGCAATGGCACAAGGTGGTACTCACTGCAGCGCCGTGAAAACTGCAAATTGTGCTCCTACCTCAAATCCATTCCAATCGATCGCGAATCATCCGAGCGTGATCAATCGCCACTGCCTGTTCTTCACACGCGCCCACCTATCCACCTGGCTGCAATACAGAGCGAAGGCGGTTGGCGGAGTAGTTCGGTCCGGTGTACGCACCCCGGGTGAGGTAGTTGTCGTATCAAAAGCACCTCGGGTCTTTCTTTTCTTTTCACTGGTTATCGTCGGTATCCTTTTGAAAAAGGATGGGTGCAGTGGGCCATGATGGAGATGAAGAGTCGATTGGCCAGTAGTAATATGAAGGGGATGAACGGCCATGAATGTGTGACTTCGTAATGTCTGGAAGGCATCGTGAGAGGCATGGCCATCAGTCATCAATTCCTCAGTCGACACTCACTCACCACAGGACTGGCGTGCCGGTGTGTTATGTACACGATGGAGAATGCGAAAAAAAAACGGCCGCCGGGTTGAGAGGGGAATGAGAATGAGGCACATTTGGTCGCAGCAGCGAAATCAGAGAACGGCTCCATCCGATAGAATGGGAAGGTCGTTATCAATGGGCGATGATCGCAATCTGCCGCTTTTTTCCCAAAGGCAGGTCGCCCAGCGTCTTTCTGAGTGTCCAGGAAAAGGCATAGGCCTGGCGCGACTCGGAAAATACCACCTGTCCCAGAAGCGTCAGTGTGCTCCAGGCCGGCATGGCAAAGAGCTGGTGTGCCATGCCGTTCCGTGCAGCAGCCTTGCTCGGATAGGATGGAAAAGAAACGGCCCGCTCTCCCGGCCCGTGACCTCACTGTCCGTTTTAGACTTCGTTTGAACTCCGAGTTGTGCATGCGGTGTTCTGTCACACTTTGCGTTTCCTCGTGTGGCATGCCAGTGGGATCGGCCAGCTTGAGGTTAGCAAGTGAGTTTCTTAAGCTGCTGACACCAACGAATTTGTACTTTTAGGAGTGCCCGGATCATCCTAGGGCAGTAGGTTCATGCTCGGGCAATTCGACCTTTGGGCTGCAAGTTCAACAACAACTGCCACGATTTTGGTAGCTGTTAACGTCATGCTCTATGGCGCTATGGTCTCTATGGTGACTGTCGTGTGCACACATCTCGGTCTGAGCTTCCACGCGGACAATGCTCCCACTTAACCAGCCAGGGGATCATCAATGGTATTTACTTGGCATGGGTGAGTCGACCCTCTTGCTGTTGATGATATAACGTCACTTCCCTTGGAGTGGATGGTGCTAATTACATGAAGTCTTACATATTTAGTGCATCGACTTGGCCGAGGCCATGTCATGATCGTGGTCGCTGCGCCCCTCCAAAAATGTGTAACAACCAACCGGCCTGAACACATTTATCGCTCTTCTCGAGTCGTTCCATTCCGCACTCCCCGCGTTTGAATGAGACGGGAGATCAGATCACTGTCCGTTCAATTCGGCGATTACCTCGCTCTCGTGTGCTCCTTCTTTCCTATAGCTCAAGCGGAGATTGCTGGGTCCGCCTCGGCCTCCGACCAACAAGGCCGCATAGATCTTTAGCATCACCGCCAAGACGAACGCGCCCACGCTCTATTCCGACTATAGGACCTCGTCGTTCGCAAATGTCTGGAGCCTGTGAAAGATCTCGGACTCGAGTGCTATGTATCCGCTGACTTCGGCGCTGTCTACCTCGTGGCTTATTCCGGCCAGCGCCTCCACGAACATGACTTGTCCCTGTGCGGCGGCTACAATGGGTGGCGTCATCGGGCTGTGCGGCGTCGTTCAATAGGATTCCACTCGTGAGTCCTTCACAGACACACGGACAGTAATGTGGTTTCGACTCGTCCCGAAGGAATACAACGCTCATCGATCTTGTTGCCTTTGCAGGCGGAACGTCGAAGGGCGAGATCTTGGTAATCCAGCAGAACTTAGCGGACATGATGAACCCTCGTGGGTGCGCTGACACCAGATAGCCCAGTGCAGTGCCTGGATGGGGTGGGCGTGGCCGCTGCCGCCGGATCCAGGCGGACTGCGCTCGGGTCCCTGCGTGACCGCGGAACCCGCTCGGCTCAGGTTTGCGCAGGCCAAGCGGGAATGTCCAACTACCCGCGTCCGTTCCTTCCCGGGGAAGGAGATCGATCTGGGTTACATGTCCCTTGTTCCTGCAGGACACGTCAACCCGTGGAACTGGGATTCCGGGCAGATCTATGGCCTGTGATCTCTCGCTCACGCGCCCACGAATTACGTTGTCCGCCTGAGTAATAAAAACTGTGTATACAAATATGATGCTGATTTCTCTGATTAGTCCTTTAGGTTTTTTCCCATGAATGGATTGGCAATTCTCAGAGTATCCAATCGTCTCGTGCATCGGAGGGACAGGGACCGGCAAGACCGAGGTGAGGACGAGGACGAGAGTGTGGACGCGGCAGAGACAGAGACGCTCACATGCATGAGCGCGCGCCCACAAGCAGAGAACGCTCTTTGCTTTATGCTGCCTTGGTTGTAGGGGAGGGCGCGTGCTCCATCGTGTCGGTGCTGCCGGTGGTGGTCAACTGCGAGTCTGATGGGTATTTTGCATATTTTAAATGAAAATAAATTCCACATTTTCTCATTGGCCAGAGGCGTGTGAACCCGCTCAGCCCTTTTCGCCATTCCATCGATGGTTCATACACCTGGTCACTGTCATATAGAGGATTTGTAGATTCAATAGGGCCTCTCAAGATGTGCCGCATCTAACAGACCTATCCTTACCTGCAACGGACATTTGTCTCAGAGGACCCACTACAATTTGCTCCCGAAAACATTTCCACTTTAAGCGCTTACTTAATCCAACATCATCGCACCATCGTTTTGGTTTTGTGGCCACGCTCGTGGCATGTATGAATTCCACAACCCCGAAACGCCAAACTGCGTCGACCAACCTAAAGTCCACTCCCCAATCAGCTGGGAGCGCAGCGAGGAGCAAAGACATTGCTACCACTGGCCTACAGTAGGTCGCGTTTTCACTTCGGAGATCCCTTTCAATGTCGTTTCCTGCAGAGTGCCTGTGGTCGGACCATGGATAGCGAGAGACGTCGAAGACGCCCATGGGTGCCAGTTCGACCGCATGCTCGTATCGTTTGTCTTGGACTGTATGGTCGACGAGTCCTCGACGATGGAGCAAGCAGATTCTCTCCTTCAAACATGTCTCGCCCGTGTTCTTCCTATCTGTAACGACACCAAAATTAGAGATCATATAGAGGCCTAGTAAGCATTGTGCACCCCCATGCTCATATCTGAATAGCTTTTGTAGCTCCAAAGCTACCAGTGAGACGGGTCTATACCCGCACTTCGTGCGTGCTGCAAATATCGCGCTCTCTCACACCCACTGTCTCGCTGGGATCAACGAGCTTCGGGCACCTTCGAATCGACTTGCTTTCCAAGTCTATGGTAAGACAGTGACACAACCCCATCAAGGCGCGAGTTCCGTTCGCAAACCTGATGTTGTCTTGGTGTCCGCTAATGACATTGAAGACTGTGACGAAAACGATGACCATACGAAGCAGCCGAAGGAGAGTTTGAGCTGGCGAGAGGTCCGCACGGTGATCGAATTCAAAATGGGCCGCAAGATGAACCCGCCGCCAGTGGTATATACGAAGAGCAAGTATAATGAACCCGTTGAGGGGCGCAAGTATCTGTCTTCGAAGCATTTCGACAACGGGCCAACGTCGAGTTCACAACAGGAATGTCAGCGTAAGTAGCTACTTCATTTCTACTTCGTCGATCAGCAACTAACATTCTGTAGCCCAAAACGACATCGGGGCAGACAAGGAGGCTAGCTCTGGGACTGCGACGCGAAAGAGGAAAGCGACGGCGAGTGACAGTCAACTTCGAGCTGGAGAACTACCGAACAAAGAGTCCGGTTCGAGTTCGAAGCGGCGGAGAGTGGAAGCGAGCCAGGATGACCCCAGCAAAATATACCCCGCCACTCAAACAGGTCTATATGGGGCTGAAATGTTCGCATCCCATGCCGGTCGGCACCATGTCATATGTCTCACTATCGTTGGTTCGTTATTCGTTTCTTCTTTGTCTGGATCTCCTTTCATCTGGGCTGGGATAGCGGATCATCTATATATCTGGCGCTACGATCGTCAACGTGCAATCCAGTGTTCTGCACTGAACTTTGTCCAAGACCTCCCCCGTTTCGTCGTGCTGATGCTCGCAATGCAACGATTCGAGAATCGACACTGGGGATTGAATCCCGTCATTGATCCCGACTTCGGTAAACGATCAAGAGATCCGATAATGATGATGATCAACGACGAGAAAGAGGGCCACGTCGACATCGCACTTGACTGGTTCGAGGAGAACCGGATTGGTCACTACGGTCTGAAGGGGCGGGCGACGAATGTATGCCGTGTGCGGAGTGAACGGTTTCGATCGAGAGGTAATCTGGTCGCCAAGTTCTTTTGGGGCGAAATATCGCGTACCAGTGAGCCGGAGATCTTGTACAAGGTTTACAAGATCGCGGAGAGGGAGTTGGACGTCGAAGGTCACGTTCCCGTGATGGTTTTCCACCACAAGTTCCCAAGCTCTTCCACAGAAAGGATCCGTATTCGTCTTGATCTGCAAACAGGAGGTGGACGAGTGCTATTTATGATCCTGTTCGAGGAGTTGATGAAAATCACGAATCTGACTGGGAGATCGTTCTTGGACTGTTGGTGGCAGACGGTAAAATGTGGATGTCTTTCGAGGCACTGGTGAACGTTGAGCTGACTTCTGGAAAGGCCATCTTGCGCTATGGAAGAATGGGGTTTTTCATCGTGACGTCAGTGCGTCAAATCTGATGTACAGGGAAGGGGGAAATGAACCTGTCGGGGTCCTGAACGACTTTGACCTGGCGACGATTGGCGAAGGCCCAACAGGGAACGAGCGTACTGGCACAATCCCATTCATGGCGCTTCAATTACTTACAGAGGAGGGGCAAACAGGACAAGTCCAACACATTTATGCGCACGACGCGGAATCATTCATCTGGGTTCTTTTCTGGGTCTGTTCCCGGTACGACCTGGGTGCACTTCGCCGGAATACACCCTTGGATGCATGGCTGAAGGTCGATGGAGCCAGATGTCTGGCAGAAAAACACCTTTACTTACACTATCGCGCCAAGAACATCACACCTGGTAAAGGTCACGAGGAGAATTGGCTCGTTGCACAAGGGTGTTTGGATGCTTTGAAAGTGCGAGAGCCCCTTTCCAGGACTTACCCTGATGAGATCTGTGACGAAGTGTTCCAAAGTCTCCTCGCTAAACCCTATACAGCGCAGCGCAAAGGCAGCGGGGAAGAGAAGGGTCAAACTGGGATGAGGGTTTCGGAATAGTTGGTCAAGGCCACGTTATACAACGTCTCCTAGTCGCAGGAACGATCAGTACCAGTAATCTCCGACACAATGAGTATTGCGTCGATCTGACTCTATCGTCTTCCGCGGTGCAAGCCTGAGTGTAGTCTAAACGTGCACTTCTCCCTTTCTCATGCAGAATCCAGATACTCGGCATGCCCAGCCAGCTCTGTTGTCGAACCCGTTCTCTCGCTTCTACAAGCCATCGCAAGTTTGCCCCCCTTCGCTCCAGCGAGCGCGCCAACGAGGACGAAGCCTGGTTCGCCCTCTCACGATGGGGGCGGTGCGTCCCAGTCCCTCCGTGTTGCCTTCACTGAGCTCGCCCAGACTGCTTGATTTCGGGCATGCCTCATAAGCTGAGGCTGCGTCTACGTCTTCTTCGGGTTTCTCGGCTCCCCATGACTCCCTCTCCGCTCAGCCAAGTGTGCGCTCGCATTCATGTTCGTTCGCCGCCGTTTTCCCCGTGCTCATCTACACCGCCACCTTGCATGGGCAGTCTGTTGCCATGGTCGGGCCTCCCACGTTAACCTAACGCACGCACGAAATTCGTGTCTACAAGCACTCTAGGTGCGCAAGCTCTTCGTTGTCTCGTGTGTTTCTCCAGCCCAGAGGCACGGTATATGGCAGCCGTTTGACTTGACCAAATTGGATTGTTCGCCCAAACTTTGGATTGCGTGTCACGATGAGGACGAGCAGAACGCATGGCTGGCGAGTCATTTGTGGGAGGATGATGAGTTGGATGTATCCAAGGGGTATCTGGACGACATGCTGACTTTCTCGGGCAAGTAGCACCCCCAACCACTCCTTCACCTCATGCTCATCTATGTCGGTGATAAAAGATGTGCAATGCTCACCATTCCCAAGAGTCAATATCCCAAGGCAGAGCTGAGGAGTATTTGTCAAGATGTGATAAAACTTGGGTAAGTAGATCATGAGTTGGTCTGCTGTGGCATTAATTGATCATTGTCATATGTCACCCCAAGCCCTGATTGATCACTCTATTGCTAAGCACACCTAAACTATTGCAGTCTCTTCTAGATGGTATCCAGAAGGCTTCGGATATGTGCCTGGATGAGTACCAGGAGATGTAAGCTATGTTTGGCTGGTATCCCAGTCTTGCATTCCACTGTTTGGAGAGCCCCCCATAGGAAGGGGTTTACCATGAAGAAGTAAGCAGCTGATTCTATTTCCATATCCAAATTTGATTCTTTTACATCATGCAAATTGAAGCAGAAAGGCCTGGAGAAAATGGCATGAACATTATGCACAAATTGGCTTGTATTGACCTGAACAGTTGGTGTTTGTTGACAGATAGGCTACAACCGAGCCAACAGCGGATCCGACAGGTTTGATGCGGTTTGACATCAGGTACTAGCGATCATTGGGCATGTTCAACTGAGCTATGATCTCCTAATGCTCTCACACGCCCGTCACTGGTAACCATCAGCCGCCGGAGGTCCAGGACAGCGGACAGGGAGAGTTCCATTGCATGTCGTGTCAGCTGGCATGCGGCTCGACAAGATGTTCGGTGGTGAGAGTGTGCGACCACTCTATTACCAAACTTCGCTGCGCGAATGTCAAGGGCAACGAGCGGTGGTGATGGCAAATCGAGCTACCCTATGGTGGATTTGCAACTGAAAGCAGCGGAAAGCATAAATGGACGAGTTGGATGGAGAAGCAGAAAATGGTAATGTGTATACAGTAGTTGAATCGCTTTGTCGACTTCCAATCCTGTTATATTCAAAACAGATGTCAACAGTATCGACCTTCCG
>JBBPMG010000561.1:0-17250 GCA_038090195.1 Boletellus deceptivus | reverse complement strand
CACGCCCCTCTGAACCATCCTATACCTCAGGTCCTGCGAATGGCATGTCAATTAATCTCAACAATCCCCTATACGTATGAAAAGGGGAGCGAGACCCACCTGAAGACGCGGCAACGCCTCGGTCACGTTGAGCGGTTCCCCAGACGGCAGTTTCGCACTCCAAAAAGTCTCGGCTGAGGAGGCTGCCCGGGGCCAGACGATCGGATCGAGGTTTTGTGGACCAGACTGTTCTGTCCAGAGTAATTGTTCACCTAGTGATCATCGACCGTCATCAGAACATTCTACATTTCTCCTCCCGAGCAACGCACCACCAAGAACGAGCGAGTACTGTGATTCAGTCAAGTTGGCAAGCGGGTCAAAGGTGTAAGCCTAATTGAAATTATTGAGTCTCCTGAAGCGGAGCATCGAGCGCGGCCAAGTGCATCTGCCAAGAAAAGGCACTCACTCGAGACCACGTCTTGAAAGGATCACACCAGCTGTTCCTAAATCCACCGACAGTCAGCCCTGTTATTGCATACACCACCACTGTTGCGTACCCTTTGGGATTGTCTCCTACCCATCCGCCTGCCCCACAATCCTGTCTCAGAGCGAGAGAAGTCAGAAATAGGAGCTTCTGAGTAAAAAAAAAAAAAGGGTGCACGGACGAGATAAAAGTAGTCCGATGGTGCCTGGACAATGCGATAACCTAGGTCGGCCACCTCAGCAGCGTCCTCAGACGAGATCCACACCCTAAAAAAGAAATAGCGCTGAGACGTGTCTCGGATCACAAAGTGACAGGACCCACATGACGATCGTCTCGTTCGACAGTGTGAGATTCCATTGGAGCACCATCTCCTCCCAGACCACTGGTGTCTTTCCCTGCCGAATCAGTGCCCCGTGGGTACTCTCTGTGAACGTAGCGAGTGCCTCGACAAGTGTGGTGTTGGCTGCGTTGAGCGCCTGTTGTGTAACGGTGTCGTTAACGTAGCAGTTGGCATTGAGTTCGTCGCCCCCGGTGCTAAAGTAGGACGAAGGCAACGTCGAGGCGACATCGCTCAAAAGCGAAGTGGTGAAATTGACGACCTCGGGGAGCATGAAGCGCAGCTGGCCAGCGGGGGGTTCATTAGCATACGTTGCCCAGGGTCTGGCATCGTAGCAGGCGACGTAGTCGGGGTAGGCTGTCGCGATGGCGGCGGTGTGCCCTGGTGTGTCTATTTCCTGTGGGAGCATCGTCAGCGCCAGTGGTCCCATCGCGATCCGGTCTCACGCACCAAAAGGACATCAATGCCACGCTATAAACGCGACGTGAGCGATAGTGACGCGTAAAACGAGAGGAGACGCACTGCAGCAGCGTATCGAACAACGTATGCGACGTCACTCGGACTGTATGTCTCTTCGGGAGAGTAGGCCCCGTTTGCAGCGAGCGTTGGATACTGCGCGACCTCGAGGGCGAAGCTCTGGCTGTCGACGATGTGCCAATGGAATGTGTTGAGCTTGACCCAACTCATCGCGTCCAGTGTCCTCAGTATATCCCCGACGGGGAAGCTAAGGCGACGCGACGTCAGACCGTAGCTCGAACGAAAAAGGTCAAAGGACGCGTACAAGTTCCGGGCGGTGTCGAGCATGAATCCACGGTAGGGCTACAACAAGGACGGAGGGTGAACCGAGGCCCGCGACGCTCGCGTCAGACGAAACATGACGAGACGCACGTATGCAGGCGCGTCCGTGATCGAAATCGGTGCTTCGAGCGTATACGTCGTGCCATGGTAATAGTACCACAGCTGGGTGAACGTCGTCAGGCCGCGATAGAGTCCCAAGGTGGAATTGGCGGTCAGGTTGGCCGGACTGCCGTCTCCGGGGACGGAGAGGGCGTATCCTTCACACCGGTCGTCGAGGGCCTTGACAGACTCGTACGCGATGGTGTGTACAGGCGAGCCGGGAGTGAGAGCGAGCTGAAGACTGGGGAGCGTTGGGGCGTTGGCGAGCGCGGCAGAGTCGTTGGCACCACGGCCCACGACGAGCCGGCCGAGTTTGTCGTTCCGGAGGTACAGCTGGGTCTGCAGGACGGCCGCGTAGAGGTCGTCTGGGGCGTTCTCAAGGGCGACATCGATGTGAAAGACGGCGCTGAGGAGGAGGGCCGCGCTGCCGGTCTCGAGGGCGGCCGGGATGGGCCAGAGGGCGAACGCGGGGAGGAAGAGGAGAGAGAGAGAGAGAAAGAGGAGGGCCATGGCCCGGCGCGGGTTGCAAAACAGGGACTAAATACATCAACTGAACAGTCGACCGAGACAGCTCTCTGCGCCGCACTGGCACCGGACGTACACCGCGTGCTCGCGTGCATGTGCCGCCCCGCCCGCTTCAATCTCCTCCCGCTTCTCCTGGAAACAGCGTCAGCACCAGGCCCATCCCCGTCCGCCCAACTCACGTCAATGTCCCCATAGTACGAAAAGCAGAGCTCCTCCCACGGCTCGACGTCCCGCGTCGTAAACACCGCCAGCAGTGGCTTGTCCACATCCCCCTCGTCGACGTAGCATGCACAAATCTTGCAGTTCGGATCACAGCTGTGGTTCTTACCCCGCATTCAGTCCCGTGCCGCCCACACAGCCTCCCTTGCCCCACTTACCAGAAATCGCGTGAACTGCCCTCGTGATCAGTCCAGGCCCACCCGATGCCATATCGACTCACGTTGCCAGCGTGGTACGCGTCTACGACGTACAGGTTCTCCCATTCGTCCGGGTTCTCCAGGTTCATCTTCAAGTGATAAAAGTCGATCGAAAACAAGTACGTCCGACCGTACAAGTCGTAGTACCTGCCCGTCACCGTCAGCACGCGCGCCACTTCCTTTTGCGGTCCATCACACGTACCTGCCGCGTGCATCCCCTTCTTGTTCTGTCAACAGCTCCCCCGCATAGATACCGATGTACGATCCCTTGGGTATCTTTTTGTTCCCCGCAGTTACCCCTGCAACGCACATGAGCAACGTCACATCTAAAATTAACGATGGCTCATCACCCCAGCCCTTGTGCTCAGTCCGCACGATATGGACAGGCCACTTGCGCCCGTTCTGCACAATCTACCACCCGTCGTCATCAACGAGAGTAAAAAGAGAGATGCAGAACATGTAACGCACCCGGTTTGGACAGCTGTCATCACAGCGGCAAAACCGATTGCACTCAAAGATCGGGCACTCGGACTGCTGCAGCAACCCCCTGTGGTCGTACACGAACGGGGATCCCGACCACGCGGGCGGTATAATCTCCTCGTCAATGTACTGTTGCACCCACTTGCGCTGCCGTCGCGCGCACGCGCATGTCGTCGACTTGGGATCGCACCGCCCCACACAGTCGCAGCTCTCCAAACCCTCCCACTCTGGCGGCGGCACCTTGTCCGAATACCACATCTCGTTCGTGTAGTGGAACTCCCATCCGGGCGTCACCTCGTCCCCAATTCCGTTGTCAAAGATCTCGATCGCTGGCGTCATGGGCTCGTTCACCATCGCTTCTCGTATGTGCCCCTCGAATATCTCCCGCCCGACGTCGGAGTTCCGAATCTCCTCTGGAAACGCGTTCATATAGTCCTGTAGTTCGTGGGGAAGATTCTTGGAAAGCTTGTACTTGGGTGGTCGTTTCCGTTTCTCGGCCACCACCGACGCCCACGTGATGACGCGGTACGCGTCCTTGTCCTTGACTGAACTAGAAACGGCCGGTGACCTTTGTCCTGAACCACTTAGAAGCGAACGCGGGCGCACTCGGGGCGGTGGCGCAAGTGGCGTGCTCGATGCAGTCTTGCTACTGACGGCCTCCGACTGTCCAACGTGAGCATAGACGTCCCTCCCGACACGCTTGGCCACCCACCTCTGATTCACCCCCCACGCGCGCTGTCAAAAGTGCGTCACATTCGTCCATCGACTCTTCTCCGCTCGGTCGAGGGGATTTCTCGACATCGATGTTCTGGACGGAAGGAGAGAGCAGAGTGTCCTCGGGGAACAGGAGATCAGGCGTCGCCATATGAGACGAGTGAGCGCGATCTGTGTCTTGTACGACGTGCTCCCCGGATGCAACTGCATAAGTGGTCTGTATGTAGGTATGAGATCTACGGCCCCAATATAAACGCATGTACGTACCGCGACAATAGCATCCTCTACAAACGACTCGGACGAGCCAGCCGTACGAGGCTCCATCACATTTCAGTCCCCTGTCTATCCAAAAAGATGTCTCCACTCACCACAGTCTCTGGCGCGCTGGGTAGATGGGGCGCATCATCCACGCTCATTTCGACATCCTCGGGGGCGCCGTCGATCTGATCCTATGCACGTCAAAAGCACCACATTGAAAACCAGACCCATGCACCCACCATCGTTACATCGTCTGGCCCACTACTCGCATCCGGCATCTGTCCCAACCCGTCAGTGATGTCGACGCACACGACGCACATAACGCAGGGCATACCTCAGCCACCATGTCGCTCGCGCTCACCTCGTTCGCACCCGATTCTGGCACCGGGCCCCCTCGTGCCTTCGCCTCCACCTCCGCCTCCGCCTCCGCCTCCTGCGACAGGTGCACCGACGCAAGTCGCAGTAGCGCATCCGTCTCGTCGGTCCCACCGACACCCACACCGTCGTCCACCCGCACTCCGTCCACACGAACATCTCCCATGTCAACTTCGATCCCATTACCAGCCTCACCTTCACCATTGCCCGATACCCCGACCGAGCCCACAGGGGCCACCTCTACCCACTCCGACCCCTCGTCCCTCGAGAGACTCGGTTTAGGCGATTCGACGCGTCCTTCCCCAGCAGAGACGACCGCGTCCGTAGTGGCACTCGCGGCCACGTCCCCATCCCCGTCCGTGCTCAAACAACCAGACATCTCTATTCGCGTCCGTTCCCCCCTCGGCGAGTTCCGCACAATATACGCCTCAAACATCGCCGCCGCCGACTCCCGCCTCGCATGCTTCATCTCTCTCTTCTTGACCCTCTGCGAACCAAGCAGCATGCCCGTCGACGCACGCGGTCGCATTATAGGCGATGAGACACCTTGAACAGCCGCCGCTTTCTCCGTCTTCTTGCTCCATGGCCGTATGGGCGATATGAACGCCTCGAACGGAACAAAGGCAGGATCGCATCGCCGTTTCGCGCTCACAGTCGTGATGCTCGATCCGGGTCCAGGCGCTATAGTTGGCTCCGTGGTCATCGAGACTGGCGTGCTCACCAGACCGTCCCTGGTCTCGGGACACATCTCCGTCGATGCGAGTACCTGGCTCATCTCGGGTGCGGACGTAGGCGTCCTAATCTCCTCATCTTGATTGGGCACGGGCGTGGTCAATGATGGCGTCGAGGTCGGTGTCTGCGTCGATCGGGAACCATGTCCCGCCACGTTCCGCTTCGCCAACAAGTCCCGAATGTCCTTCAAACTTGGCGTCCTACCCAGTGTCCGTATTGGTGTCGAAGGTCGTTGCGATGATGCAGGCTCTTGACTCGCACTCTTCGCAGACGCAGCACGCTCGGCTGTAATATGGTTGTCGTCAGACAAGCCAATAGCAAAATGAAAGGATGACGACAGTCGCGACAATGTCGTGGACGCACCGGGGCCATCAACCGAATTCCGCTTCTGAGCCAACTCACGCGCTTCTTTTTGCAGTCTATCCCGGCGCACTTCATTGAGCACGTCAACCAGAGACATCGGTGTGGTCGGTTCGGGTACACGTGGAGGTGCAATGAACGGGCGACTAAATGTCCGAGTGAGGGGTTGGGTAGCCGGAGGAGGTCTAGACGGTATAGTCGACCGAACAAGGGGCTGGGTTGCAGCAGGAGGCCCATGCAATGTAGTCGACTGAGGGAGGGGCTGAGTTGCTGAAAGAGGCGCAGACAGAATTTCTTGGATGGAACTGGCCGCCGGTAGGTCGCCGTTTGTAGTAATACTTGGGCCCACAGCCGGCGGCGAGGCCCGCGTCGTATGTTGTCCATCCGAGACCATCGTCTTTGGTGATGGCGCCGAAGTGATAGTATCGTCCTGCATATTAGCGTCCCCATTCTGGTTCTGCACTGGACCGCTGCTCAAGGACACGTCCATAGATGTAGGCATGCCTTCCGACGTGGCCTTCTCGCCCACGCTCACTGGGGCTTTCGCGGACGCCAGCGCTCTCGAAAAGAACGCGTTTTCACGTGCTTCTGGGAACGGCTTTTTGAACCTCACTCCCTTGTACGAGGAGATATCCGGCATAACCAGCGACCATGTGCGCCCGATCGGCTGTGATGCAGCTGAAAACGGGCTCGCGGATGACGAAACTGGTGTTGATGCCGATGCCGATGAGTTTTGACGCACTGGTGCAGGTTTCCCTGTGACAGATTGAATCGAAACGCGAGGCGGCGCAGTGGAGCTCGGTGGTTGACCTTCGCTCAGTATATCGTTCGGGTCCACCTCGTCATCCCGCATACGCACATCGATGTTGAGACTGCGCTCACTCACCGACCTCGGTATCCCATCTCTGCGTGATTCCTGGCTCCTGATCTCGCCACTCTCCGGCGTGTCCGTGAAACGCCGCCTAGACTTCATGGGTACATCGTCCGGGCCCACCTCACCTTCTTCGAGGCTTTGCATGCGCGCGTCCCCGTCCCCACCCCCATCCCCGCCCTTGGTTTCATCAGCATGTAGTCTGTCCACACTCCTGGGTCTTGACAAACTCTCGCCTTCGTCCTCACGCGTCGACGCCGGACCCTCTATAGTTCCCGTTTCCACTCTCTCCTCCCCCTTTTCTTCCGTCCCTTCCTCGCCCCCTACGTCCGGCGGCACGCGCTCGCCCGCACCCTGACCCGCGTCCTCTTCTAGTTGATCCATATTCAGATACGAGTCAAGCAGCGCGTCCGAACCCGACACCTCCGCTCTCTCCGGAGCACTCGTCTCAACCGCATCCGCGTTGCCTGGTGATATTGTCATCGGTAGCATTGCCAACGAATTCCCACCATCGAGACCATTCCAGTCTTCAGCCGGGTTGGCTTCGTCGGCGCCAGTGTCGAAATCCATGTTGCTGAACGGATCGTCAAAGTCATCAGGGCCTGGACCGTAGGAAGGAGAGGGACTTGGCCGCGAAGGGGAAGGCATTTTGGTATTTTGTGGGGGTGATTGGTCAGGTGACGGTGCCAAAGCCGATGCGGCCGCAGATTCAGGAACGGGGGCTGGCACAGTTGGTCCTGCTGTTGTCGACTCCGGCGCCGGTGCCAGGCTTGATGGCAATATCGCCGGGGACGGGCCCAACGGCTGATCCCTACCTGCCGTCGAAACCGACGCACCCAAGCCCGGTGAACCCTCCGCCTCCGCCTCTTCACTATCCGTCAGCGAAATCACCTCCGCATCCGGGGGCGGCGGCATGTTCACCCGATCCTTCCTCCCCTGCGTCGCGCCCTGCCCATTTTGTCGTCGCTGGGTTGAACGAATCGCCGGGGCGTGCTCGTCTTCTGAACCGCTCGTGATGACGATTGGTTCGTCCTGGATCGTCAGTCGTGCGCCGATCGCCGCGGCGGATGTCTGAGACGGAGGAGGCCGCTGCCTCGATCCACTCGAATCTGTGAGCTCGATCGTATCCCCGTCGCGATCCCTCGCCACGTCCAACGGACGCGTGTGTGCCATCTCCGCATCGTAGCTCGTGCGTTTTGCTAAAGGCCGAGCGGTGGTGAACGTATGAGACGCGAACGATACAGCCCCACGACATACGTTTCCACTTGGGTTTGATGCGCGTCCACGCCCGTGCAGCCGGATCGTCCTTTGAGCCACCTGTCAACGTGTCAACACGAAAGCAAAAGAAAAAATCGAAAGCGAAACGCGCACCCGCGCCTTGAGCGTTCTTCATCAGGTTTGCCGTAGACACCTTGCGCACGTTCTTGGGTTGAGACGTATGCTTGCGTGCCCTCGCCTGCGGTGCCTCCCATGCCCGTTCCCTCGCACCTCCCCTGCGTTCCTTTTCCTTTTCTCTTTGCTCCCGCCCGACGAGGTGCTGAACCCGCTGCGAGATCGTGTTGGGAAAATCGGACGTGGATGGACCGCTCCCGGCACTCTCCGCCTGAACAGCCCGTGCCCGCAGCCCTTCCCGCATCGTCGTCGTCCTCCGAACAGGCTGGGTCAACGAAAAGGACGTTCTCGTGCCCGAAGACGACGACGGCGGCACAAGCGGTACAAGCGCAGACACGCGGACGGGCTGCGTACGCGCGGGCACCGCGTGGCTCGACGGCGACGGCGGAGAAGACGAGGACGAGGACGCGGACGCGGACGAGGAGAGCCGGCGACCGTTGGCAGTGCTAGCGGCGGCGCCCCTCCCGTTCGAGTCCAGGCGTGGCAGCTTGCTGGGCGGTCGGCGTGCAGACCCGGCGGCGTCGGTCTGTGCTTTGCGCTTCGGGATAGGAGGTTCGAGCGCAGGCTCTGGTTCGTGTTCCGCCTCGTCGTCGCCCATGTCCACGTCGATGTCAGCGTCTGAATGATTGCTCGTCCACGTCGAGGGCGGGCTGCTCGATGTCGGTGCTAGGCAGGGAGCTGTGGATGAGCGTACGGACGAGGTGTGCGATGTTTGCCACATACGGGGAAGAACAGCCAAGATGGGCCTGGAGAGATCCGGTCTCGTGCGACTATCATCACCGGCCGGAAACACAACGCGAAAAACGGGCTCAGCAGATTCTAGCGTAGCAGAAGTTGTTACAGTCAATGTTTGTACTATCGGTTCTATCGTCGTTGTCTTCGTAACGTGGATCATACTTATAACTACAAAAGAACAGAGCGGACCATACGTAACAGGCTTCAGCGATACATCAAGCTCATGTCAGCGTCAGAGGATTAACGGTCGGAAGACAAGAAACGAGAGAGACCGGGACAAATCGTCCATAGCAATCCTGGGTCTTCTCTGATAACATAGTGGCAAGATATGCGATGCCATCCAACTATTCCCCAGCAAACAGGCGCACGAGCAAATAAGCCGTCGAGCCAATAAAGCGAATGACTACCAAAAGTCCTAAGTGTGCGCACGGATAGGAGTGAAAAAAAAAAGTTCTTACGTGCTAGTCCTGCGACGGAAAACAGGATGAAAGACATGTAACCATTCACAGCTGCCGAGGCATTCCCACTCCCCGCCTTTGGTGTTGCGGCACTGGCAAACAAGATGAGTACGCGGGAAGGAACCAGAGAAGAAACGGCATACACAACAACGGCTGCTAGTAGCGCCTGCATAAAATCCACCATGTCAGCAATCGACTCGCCATGCACAATATCCGAAAACGAACGTTGCTCAACGTCCAAACCAGCAATACCTGGAAGCCAGCGTCGAGGCATCAGCCACGAGTCCTAGCAGTCAAAGTTGCAACCACTCACGTTTGTCCTAAACGTCTTGTAGTAATCCTCCTGTTGCGTCGTAGGGTCTACCTTGTGTTCTGCTTTCGGTGGCTTCGTAGTCAAGACATGAATTGCATCCTCGTAAGCAGCGTTGATATCCGTTTCCGCAGTGGGTACGGAAACCTCGACTTCATTCTTGTTTGCGCCCTTACCGGCGGTCACAACTCCAAGGTCGGTAGAAACCTTGTTGTCCCCTTTCGTACCCCACGACACGTCGTGAACGTTGGCGAACTGGGGAGTGAGATGAGGGCTCGTTTCAGAAGTAAAAAAAAACCGCCTGGCTAGACGTACGGCATACACATTCAGAACGGAAATATACGATGGCGCCATCAAAAGGTATTGGAGGAAAGAGGTGATCATGTGCCATGGTTCAAACTAGAACATCGTGAATAGAATCGACGGACTAGCAGCATACGTGAACGTACGAATAAGAGCGATGAGACGATATAAAGGCCGAGCGTGGCCGAAAGCGATAGCACGATATCCAGGAAGATGGAGTTCGAAAAGAGATCGCTAGCTTGGATTGAACCCCCTTCCGATTTGGCAACGCTTTCAATGCCTTCGTATGCGAGAAGAAACGCTGCGACCTATTATGCCCGTCATCGCTTCCGTCAGCACCAACGGAAGACCAGCCTGAAACGCACCGTCATGTACACCGTGATGAGAGCAAATCCAACGAAAGCTAAGGTATATGCCCACTTGGCGCCCTGTGGCCGGTTCCCCATTGAAAGTAGGAAACACATGATGAGAAGCCCCAGATAAAAGTAATTGAGTATGAGGTTGAGATAGTGCAAACTCGAAACATAATCCTCGAGAGCGGTTGTGAGGATGGAAAAAGCAATATAATAGTTGCCCTAACGCAAGTCTGACATCACCGGAGCGATCCAAGATGAAGAGGACAATACGTACAAGAGCGAACCAGGAGAATATCAAGTTGTATGTTTGATAGACCATTTCCACATGAATCCAAAACTTGCGAATGAACGTGTGTGACGAGCGATAGATGTAATGGAAATGAAAGGTGCTGTGTATGGCAGCGAAGAACGAGCCGTTCAGCCAACGCCGACGCTGTGATATCAACTCCGGAACTTGATCAGGGACATCGGTAACAGCATAGGCTGACTTGACATAGTGCAGGATCCATGAACCTCCACGCTTCGAAACCAACTCCCAACACAATATCTGACATGGCCGTAAATAACAGAGTCCAAGCCTGACTGGCTACTTACTCGATCTTCGGCAAGATACATGTTGGCAGTGAAAATGTCCGCGCCGGCGCCATGCATCTTCTCCCCCAAAAAGTACTTTTGCAACGGGCCCTCTCCCGTAACGTCATTCTGCAGAGCGATATACCGGTATGCACTAAATGCCCCAGGCAGTACCGTGATATAGCCAAACACGCTCTCCAAAGGCTTGTCCAAGATGTTTGACATCTTGTATTCGAAGTTTTGCGCAGCAACAAGCGGATTGATGAGATTTTGTCCAAACTTGCCCTTGAGTGCCACGATCTCTCCACAGGCCCCACCCACGTTGGAATTGATATCAAAGGCTTTCCAGAGATGATAGATGGAAGTAGGTCCGGGCATCGTACCAACGTCGAGAAGTACACAAACATTGGGTTGGAGTATGGGGCCGAACGCGTTGAAAAACCAGCGGTGCGAGTTGATCTTTTTCTGGTTCTTTTCTTTGAGGCAGAAAATGAGCTGGACGGGAATAATGCCCTTCTCGGCACCCTCGATCTTCATCGAGGGCGTGATAGAAACTGTGATACATCGGAATCCAGCGCATATAGCCTGCAGAGGCACTCACTCTGAGTAGTATACTCGTAGATGTGCGCCGTTACAGGTTTCCCGTTTACAATGTTCTTTACTCTCCCGTTAGCCGATGCCAAACGGACGTGCAGCCCACGTACCTTGGCGATCCCGTCCTGGTACGCACCCATCGTAGCGATGACGCTCAGCGTCCGCGAATTGATCTTTTGACGACCATCGCTAACGATGCACACCACCACCTTCTTCCACCCTTCCTTGCCCCAGGTCATGCTCCGGTCTCGTTTACACAAGTGAGCGACATTCCTCATAACGCCATGCATCGACCTGCAAAACAGCTCCTCATCCTCGTTGTACATCGTCATCACGATGAACAGTTCCGTGCGCCGAGGCGGGTCATAATGCACCTGCCTCAGCGTGAAGCCGTCCTCCTGGAAATCGTTTGGGTCGCACGTCGCTGCCGAGTACCGCATGTGCGTGAACTCGCGCTCGTTGCGCAGCGCACACATGTCGAGCAGCTTGGAGGGCACGGCGGAATCGAGGACAAGGTTGCCGTGGAACAGCTCCACCTTTTTGAACGTCTTGTGTCGTCGTGGGACACGTTGTGGTATGCGACCGTATCGGATGTTGCTCTCGGGCTGAGCGTCGTCGGCCTCGGGGACGTTTTCGTAACCACTCGACAGAGTGGAGCGTGGGTAGGGAGCCTCTCTTTGGAGGAGGGGCAATTCGCCCGCGTCCATGTCGTCGTCGTGGACGTTATATGAGGAACTCCCAAACCGCGACTGTGGCCGTGTACCAGATGGCTGGGCGTCGTATGGGTTGTACGTCGGACCTACGTAGTCGCTCGCGGGCTGCGGGGGAGAGGGCGCGGGCTGTGCTGCAGAGTATGTTTCCTGGAGAGGATACCCCTCGCCCTGTGGTTGCTGCTGTTCATAGTATGTCTCTTGCAGCGGTACCGGCGCAAACGAGGAGGGAGCCTCGGGATTCTCAAAGGGATTTGCGAGGTGGTAGGGCTGGTTGGCGTCGTATCGCACCGAGTAGCCGGAGTCGTACTGGCCATAATGCGACTGGCGTTGGTCGAACGGATTCGCTGCGAGTGGTTCGGTTGGATAAGGGTTGTAGCCATCATTGTAATGGCCACGTTGTGCCTCGTCCGCCTTGGAGCGGTTGATTGAGCGACTGGCGGGGGACGAGATTGAACTTTGACTTACCTCTGGGTACCTTGACATGTCGGGCTCGTCCGTGGCAGCGCCGCTGTCCTTAAATACGGACAAAAATCGAAATGCGGATGGCAGGAGCCCTTGTGTGGCTGTGCTCTCAGACTGCCAAGACCGCAGCCGCAGTGAGACAGCCTCGCGACACAGTCACACGCAGCAAAGCACGCGTTCTATAGATATTACGAACAACAAAGGTCAAACACCTCCAGATTCCACCCCTTCTACACCGGGGCTAGACCCACGTCTTCTCCATCTGAGAACAAGTTTAGGGACGTAGCCGAGGGACGGGAGGAGGACAGAGAGTGACATGCTGACAAGGCCAAGACTCGTCGCGAGTGCAGGGGACCTAGACAACGCAACAAGTCCTGCGACACGAACGACAACGAACCCGACGTCGAGCACGGCAAAGAGAATGGCAAACGTCGCGTAACCCATGCTTTGGGCACGCTCCTGAGTCTCGTTAGTGATGAAATTGTCAGGGAGGGCGATTCGCTACCTTGAGCTCCGCGGCTGGGAGACGACCATAATGGATGTGTATAGACTCGGCCATGACCAAAAAGGACAGCGCACACAGCATGAAAAAGGAGCCGCCATTACTGAGATGAATGCTACAATGCATCATTGGTCCGGGTGTCCATGGAGGGCAACGTGCACCTACGTGAAGCAGCTCCGGAACTGTACGACAGTTCCAGCGACGGTGAGATACGTGTTGCATAAGCTGAGCGAGGGCATCTCACCAGTTCGATTGACCAATCTGTACGGCCATTCAGAGCTAGCTTGACGTCCTCAAAGTCATGCGACGAACGCATCATCTCGTATAGAGTGTATGCAAGGATTCGTTGAGAGGCCGCGTTGGAAATCTTTGAGACGAGTGCGTGCATGCTGAGGAAAAGGTGGTATGCAGGCCTGGCGGGACAGGATCCCAGCTTAAGTAGCAGAAGCGGAGCCATCTTTAACTTCGGCGGGACTGTCGATTATTGGGTGATGAGATCGCGATCTCGCGATGAAGGAGCAGCCTGCAGGCCAGAGGGTCCGTTTTGGAAACATAGGATGGTGATGTTCCCAAACCAACGCCAAATGTAGCCGCGGCTGTGGAGACGGGGGACGGTGGAAGGGGCTGGCCCACCCTGCGCAAACAATGTGCTGTATCGCTTGCCGTCAAGGTACGAGCCCGCACCGAGCTGAAGCCTCCGACGGGATGAGGAGGATGATCGGTTAGCCTTATACGGTAGAATCTCTGCCATCTCGCTTACCCGAGCGTGGGCAGTCGAGCGCGCCGATGGGCCGTGTCCGGTCACGTGGACTTGACGATCGGGCGTCAAAATGCCATGTATGGAAATGGAGGAGGAGGAGAACCCAAACTCGGACAGTCCGAGCTGATATACTATGTCATCGTCATCACACTGCCTGGCGTCTCGAGATCGCATGTCGGCGATACCAGGTGACGCAACCAGCGCATCTCCCTCACAGGCTTGCACGCGAACAGACAACCCACTATGGAAAGCGGAGGAGGATGTTTCGTTGCATAACCCCCGGCACGCCGCGACCGTTCCGTAGGTCCACTCCCTTGCGTTTCGGGCGGTGTTCAAGCCGGGTGCGTGGACAACCCATGGTGATCCTGTACACGACCCCGTAAAAGAACATTCCAAGATTGATGCCACCTTGTCCACACCTTGCGCAACAACTTTTTTTTTCCAGCATTACAAACGCTACCGAGCAATGTGCGGGAGGGCTAACGACACCTATACCATGAACAGAAATTGGAGTTTAGTGCTTGGGTTTTTTGACCGCATTCGTGACAATGATGCCTATTGAATGTCTGGATGTGCGGCCGCATCCGCCAACTCACGACACCGAAGGATCAATACGAGTTCGCGAACGCCATTTGTGTTTTGGTTGAACTTGCAAGCAGCCGTCGACCAGTGCGCCGTGGACTCACTCAGACGATGCGCTGGAAGCAGTCACGTTGCGAGGTGATGGGCGCGAGGATACGCTTTTGTAATTGATCGGAATGCCAAAATCGATGGAAGAGAGGGATGTGCAGGCCCGACACGCGGGCGCAGCGCTCGGATAGACCTGCCATATAAGGCTAATTGGTCATCCTCCTCATCCCGTCGGAGGCTCGAGCAGACTCGGGGAACTGTACCGGCCCGCAAGCAATACAGCACAACAAGTGGTCCCTGACGTCGACAGGCCATGCTTATATCAGGCATTGACTTCCGAGCATCATCATCCTAGATTTCCAAAAACGGCTAGTACACACGGTACACAATACGATGCATAAAGGTTTGGGAATGAACGGCAAGATGGCAACCTGGGAATTCTTGTCGAGGACGGCGTGGAGATGAGTAGACATCAAGCACCACGAATTCGATCACTCGCCTATTTATCCAGCTCGCCTGCAGGAACGTCACTACCCTACTCTCAGCCGTCATCGCGGAGCCTCCTCTCCTGTGTACATCAAGAACTTGCCCATGTTCTCTCTCGTCAGACCACGCAACAGGCTCAGCATTCCAGATACGCCCTCGTGCGGTCCAAGCAACCCTGCGCCGCCGCCCACGTCGGTCTTCACCCAGCCAGGATCCAAGGCGACAGAAATGAGGTCAGGGCGCTCTTGTGCCTGCTTGTATGTCTAGAAGAGGTCACACGCTCGAAAAAGTCCAGCCCAAACAAACGATCAAACATACGAGCATGTTCGGCGCAACCTTGCTAATACTGTAGCTGATCGATCCAAGCCCAAAGTTCCTTGCAATGCTCGCAGTGCCCGAGCTGATGTTCGCGATGACCTTCCTATCCGACCTTTCGATTGCCGAGAGGAGATACTGCGTGATGAGAGATGGGCCAATCACATTTGTCTTGATTGTTTCAACCAGGTCGGGTTGGCTTGAAGCCAAACGCTCTATCGTCCCCAGGGTGCTGCGTGTTCGGAGCATGTGAATACGGCCAAATCGGTCTTTGATCAGAGAGAGACCGACTGACGATGCTTGCGTTGTTGAAAAGATAGTCAAGACCGGCGCCGTTCAACAGTCCAAGTGCGTCGTCAGCGCCAGCCCTGATGCTTGCTTCGTCTGTGACGTCCATTTCGATGATGTAAAGTGTACCGGGTGACGAGAAGAGGTCATCGAGTTCCTTCGCTGTCAATAATGAGCGGTAGGATGCAAAGACGACGTTGGTAGCTTCCTGTAAAAGCTGGCGGGCTATCTCGAGACCAATTGCCCTATTACAGCTTTGAAACGACCGTTGGTTCCGGGCAGTCGAGCGACAAGTCGCAGCCTACCCAGTGATGAACCATGTCGTTTTCCCCGTACCGTATGAAACGGGATAGCTTAGGGTAGGAGGCTGACGAGCACTCCTCGCATGAGATGACCGCTATTTATGCTTGCGCTAGGAACAGCTGTCAACAAGATCGCTTCCACACTCTTCGACAGACGGAACAAGGGACAGCCTACACATACCTTCCAAGAGGACGCGACGCGTATACGGAAGCTGATGATAACCGAGAGCATAAAACACTCAGTTTCAACGGCTGTAATACCTATGTTTCCAAAGTCATTCGCTTGTTCCCATTTCGTTGGTCTCTTCGAGCCCATGTTTGGCACAGGAACCTTCAAGATGCTCTTAAACAACATTCCATTGCATGAAGACACCGATGCATCACAATCAGAGAAAGGAAGTTCTCAAGATATTAGGCAAGATGACTAGTAGTGGCTGAGGGACCGATTAAAGGGCCAAACTCGGGTCACCAGTGACTGTGGCCGTTCAGGGGGACAGGGAATAAACGAAAGGATATCCGAACCGCGCGGAGGATCAGTAACACGGATGGGCCGATCCGCGTTCGCGACGTCGTCCGCCAGAGGCTGTAACGGGTGGAGGATAAAATTTACTAGCAAGTTCTCGTCAACAACAGCACCATGGAGCCGCGCTCTCATGGCTTCGCGGGTGAACAGATGCTAATTTTGAGGCAGGGAGCGGAGCGTTTTCCGGTGACTAATGGCTTCCACCAAACTTGCAGTCGTGGCCGAGGTCGCTACTGGGTGGTGTTGGTGAGGTCCTGAGGAAGTGCCTCAGTGCCTGAATGTAGTGCTTTCATCAACGGGACTCGACCTCTGGCAGTCAGGCTATTGGGGTGAAACTGCGCGATCTATAGTAGGATGGTGGCCTGTCATTTGTCGCCTCGTCGCCTCCAAGAAGCATTGTCGACCAGGCGCCTCGGAGTTGAGGCTACCGTAGACAAAGTAATGGTCAAGGCATACAGTCAATGTTTAACACGTTCAGATTCTACTCTTGGAACGCTCGTCGAGAGCGCCGGTCCAAACGTACTCGATAGTACTTGGACGGTAAACCCAAGTCTCAGTCCGTAATGGTCACTGGAAGGAATATATTCGGAATCCCCACCAGGCTTGGGCACCTCAATCAGACCAGGACGTAGAACCTTCACCTCCTTCGCCTCTACACCCAACATCGCAACCTTGTCCAACCTTCCCGGTTCCAGTCCGTCTCGTCGTTCGACTCCTACACCCCACGTAGCTCCATCAAGCCCTTCCTTTCCATGCGGCGCGAGCCACGCATCTACCAGTCCGTTCTTGTCGAGAAGATTATGATCCTCGGGGCTGATGGCGTTGAAGTCTCCCGCAAGAAGTCCACCACTGTATCCGGGCTCCCGGAGGAGGTTGGCAATGATTTCCATCTGCTCGGTACGATAAGGGAGCGTGTCCCCAAGAGAGTCGAGATGAACGTTGATAAGGCGCCAAGCTGTGGGTGGTGTAGAAGGGGAGATGACGTCCACGGAAAGCGCACACCTCCCATATTTGCTAGGGAGCTTGACGCGAGAAACGGGTCCAAGGTTGAACTTTGTCCCTCCTTCAACCCAGACCCCCTCCTTCTGGGACTCCAGGTCGAAGGAAAAGCGCTTACTGG
>JBBPMG010000560.1:0-17269 GCA_038090195.1 Boletellus deceptivus | reverse complement strand
AGAGACAGAAAACAAGGAGTGCCCAGCGGAAGCGCCTTGCACCTGCCGGAGTGACCCTGCCGGACGGCAATGGTCTCCATGGCTTATTGAGAATGTCCTCGTTCGCAGAATAGGTCTGGTTGGAGACGTTGGCTTGTAACAGGTGGAACCAGACCCAGACGGCGGTGGACAGAAGCTGTGAGGCCTTTGTGGGTGGGGATGCGGCACAAGCAGAGAGCATCTAGAGCAGGCGGTTCGGTTATTTCGTCGATGATGGCAATGACGACCAAGAGGACTCACCACGGGAAAGAAGATGGTCTTATAATCGGACCTTGTGAAGAGAAAGAGGGTTTCGAGCCAGAATACGAGCTTGTTCAACGCTTTCACCAACGACATCATGTGGGGTGCGTGTCTGGGAGGTACTCGGAGTGTATGGATTTGCGAAAACAGCCCCCCCCCCCATATATCCGGGACTTTAGCTGATAGGAGACAGAGCAGGCGACCCAGCAATAAGTCTCCGTCCCGTTACCAACGGAGTAGTGGTGATGCTATCACCGGTCACCATCTCTGAACAGGAAAACCAGTGCACCCCTGGAAGTGGAGAGGGCCGTGGTGATAGCGAAGCGATATTAGAATCAACGACCAAAACAGCAGAAGCGGAACGAAACGTCAACGGGCCAACATCTGCATCAACTGCGACAACCTAATGGAGAAAGTTCGAGAATCCCAGAGAGGGATCCAAGCAACAAACGAGGAAATCCTGCTGCATCAGGCGTGATGCCATTAGCGCACTGATAGATTGCCGCCTTCGCGCTCGCCGGAACGTTTCCGGCTCAGTGTATCAGCAGAGAATTAGTGATGCAAACTGTCGGTGACTAGGGTACATATTGGATAACCGAGAAATGCTCACCAAGGCACCACTCACATGGCATCGAATTGAGTTCATTCCAAGGAGGCACAGGTTAGGGCGTCACTACGAAGTGTTATGTTCCTGTGGCACTTATTCCCTTTGAATCTGTCGGCAGAAAAGTGTCTTGCCACCCAGTGGGACGAGTCCGCCATGACCATATGTAGTATCCGTCGGTAACTCCATTCATTTGGTCAGATGCAAACCAATTGATGCTCAAGCATAGGGGAAAATGTGCTGTCAAAACGTCATGTCGCCGGAGCGTTCGACAGATCGGTGACTTTCGAAAGATGGAAACGGGTAGGAAGAGGCAGGCGGCAGTCTGGACCTTGGCCCTCGCGATAGGTAGACCAGCAACGCGGTAGCAATGCTGCTGCACCCGAAAATCAGAACGAGCCACAAATCCAAACTCCGCGATTTTGCTACGCATCAACATCGGAGTGGTTACAAAGCCAGTCCGAGTCAGCACCTGGGCGCGCCTGCCACTTTGCGGTCGAGCGGCAGTTTGTTGTTGCCTCCCATCACACCGAGTTGCCGCCTGGACGAACGGCGATGTCTGTAGCGGCCCACAGCCTCGAGCGTAATTTCTTGGACCGCTCGATCCATGTCCCATTCCCACTTTTGCGGGCTTGCTATTACTCCGCCTGTGCTGTAAGCAAGGAACCCATCTCGGCCTGTGCCCGCGGGTTTTCGCTGGCTCCCTGGCGTCTGGACCACGTTTCTGTGTGTTTGGAAGTCATTCCCTGCTGTGCGGGGCCTAGTATCGCGCAAAGCAATCCTATCGCCGTACTGAGCCAATGTCGCAGGCCGAAAACAGTGCTGTTATGCCGAACCACATGTTACCGACCTGACGACTCATTCCAACTGACCGGAAAAGGGAGCAACTGACTACAGAAAGTTCAGACCTTATCGCGCAGTTCCACGACCTCTTCCCAGTGATTGATTCCAAGAGACGGTTGTGTCATGTTTCGCTACTACATGTATGCCACAGCGGCCACGCAGAAAAAAAATATAGGGTGACGGGACCGCTGACCTTCATGAGCCGGCACGAAGCTCGGCGTCTGTCTTCCTCGTGCTATATTGCTCTGGAACTCTTGAAGGAGTGACTTGCCCCAGACGGTACGCTTACGATCCTTTACAGCCACCTTTTGACTGTCAGAGATGTTGGAGGGCCCTCAACCTGTCTGATCGTCCCCCCCAAACCGAACCGATTAGTCCAAACATACAGCCGTCATCAACACGACCTCGAACCTGTCAACAAAATGCCTTCCCCGTCTTCTATCCGAAACGACGCATCCCCTACCATAAACGGCCGCAGCGCGCGCACGGCAAACTTGGTATGCGTCGAGCAAACATCCAATGTTGCGCTCGTTCAAAAGCTGTACTACCTGTAACGAGAGGAGGCTCGACCCGAGCTCTTCCAGGAATGTAAAGAGTGTTCTGAGATCGGACTTGGTCGATTGGGCCCGAGTGACTCTCAACCCTCGAGAGGTGATAGATGGAAAGACGAGGTTTGGACGGATAAAGGAGACGAAGTATTCCGAGGTGATCGTGAGACGAGACACGCTAGGACATATTCGCACGAGGAGCTCCATGTGACCCTCGATCGAGTAGAGGTTATGTATGTAAAATTGGACAGAGGTCAGCTGAGAACTGTATACCCAGAGCAGATCTTCCCAGTGGTGAGGATCTCGTCTGAATTCGTTTTTGCAGTGTGGTAGGTTCGTTGGCGATGTCGGGGTCGACGTGTGGGAAGAAACGATTGCTGAGAATAAGAAGTCGAGGTATAACGTCGTTTAGACGGAGTGTAACCAGAGTTGGTGGGAAACCAGCATGTCCGAGTTCCCTGGACCAAAGTAACAGGGGACAATTAAGGATGCGAAGCTGGGTGAATATAAGAGAGGTCCAGAAAATAAGATGGACAGGACGAGTTCGTGGCAGGACAAATCAAGACACGTAGCGGTGCCGAGGAATGATGAACTGCTCCCAGAGCACGATCCGGAAGCTCCGCCCAGGTGGTGTTGAGCGAAGTGGGAAACGGGACGATCGCGAAATAGGACATGTGTGTGACTGCGTTAGCAAGAAGGCCATACTCTGCGTTGACAGGGTCACGAGTAGCGATGTCGAGCCGTTCATTCACACAGAGGTCGCGTGCTCGTGCTCGTACCCTTACCCGTGACAGAATTGGCGAGAGTGCTAGAAAGTGACGATAGGTAGCGCGACCGGCCGATGTAGACGGACCGATAGAGATATAGTATAGCAAGCTGCCACCGCTGTTTACAGACCAGGACTAAGGCGCGTTTGGAAACGAGTGCCTTTCGAAGGGCGATATCGCAGGTTCTGTTGTAAACGTGCCCGATTTGGCTGGCGTGGGTGTAGATTCGAGGACAAGAGTGCTGGGGACGTTATGTGGGCGCCATGTGGCCCGTAGCTGTGTCGCGAACTGCGTACTCACCCTCCTCCTGAACCTCGCGAGAGCTGGACGCGGAGGACTCGTCAGGCGATCGTGGTGGAATCGGTGGCAACATCCTCATACTTTGGTCTGGGCAGCTCCAATGTTGTGGTCGCGAGATCGTCTTTGAACTCGCGAAGGTCGGACGGGCAAAGCAAGAAAGAGGAAATGCGGAGGTGGAGAGGCTCACCTTAGACGGAGGGGGCCGAGAGGCTGCGCCCTGGAGCACTGGCGGGCTGCGGATGAGGACATAAATGCCGAGGTGTCGAATCTGGTGAAAATTGTAGTGAAATCAATTGTACTTTACCGAGGGACATTAGGGTAGTTCGAAGCTGATTTAGACCGTCAATTTGGGGCCGATTTCGAGGTCGATTCCGAAGTCGATTTCGTCGCACTGATCCAAACCGATGGTTTTCGATTCTGTTGGTGGGTTTCGGCCGTGCTCGGCACAGTACTGTCGGAGTTTAAAACGTCACTAGTACGCAGGTACACGCTGCTTGCTGGTGTCTGTATGATACATTTAATACATAGCATCCCTATGGCGTTACATTATGGGGTTCCATGTAGATCTGACAATTAGTATGCTGTGATAATACAAGTCTTTACCTCTACTTAATCCCATCATCAGTCTAGGTTAAGTTCGATACTGCAGCTGTTCGTATCCACATCTCTACATATTTAAACTCCGACACCTCCGCATCACGGCTGCATGCGGCATCGACCTGGATCGACCCGAAACATCCACGGTGAGTGAGAGTTAAGGCGGCTTTTTCCAGCAACTTTCACTCATAATTCGTTGGAATGGGGAGAAATATGGTGAATTAATTGTCAGTTGCTCATATTCGCATCCTACAAGTTTAAACTCCGTCGCACTGCCGTACCATGGCTGAATGCGGCATCAACCCAAATCAACTCCAAATCGCATCCAAAACCAGCTGAGTCAAGGTTGAAATCGGTTTTCGACCCGTTTTCGCTGATGAAATCGACTTCGAAAATCGACCTCGAAACTGGCCCCAAATCGATGGTCGAAATCAACTTTGAACTACCCTATTCCCTGTGTGCCCAGGGGGGTACGCCGTTGATGGGGAGTGGGCACGTATCATAGCGAGCTGATACCGTTTGTCTTCCTCGGACACGCGATTTGATAATGTTTTCTCAGGGTGTATGCACCAGCCCCTAATCGTCCCCAGCATGTCGCAGCCCGCCATCCCACCGCCGCCCGCGCACGAGCAGAACCATTTCCAGGAACCAATTAAAATCCCCCGTCTTCTATTCATAGGCTTAAAATGCCTTGTTCCATTATTTCTTTTGTACGCTGTCGCTATTCTTACTATCGGATTCGTCACTGTGGGGTCTGCGGGTCTACCCCACTTTGCAGTATTCCTCGGGGTCATATCTGGATCCACCGCCACTTTCCTTTTCCTTGGACTCCTCGCTTCAAAGACTCCGGGCACTCGCTATCTTGCTTTCTGTCGCCTTTTATTCAATGTTCAGTTCTGGATCGAAGTGCTCATAGGGGGAGAACATATCCTGCAGACGTCGGCAGGTACGTAAATCATACACCCATGGCACAAGTGATAACCTTCAATAAATTGCATAGTGTCCCTTTCTCTGTCTGCTTCTGTCGTCATCCTTCTCCTCGTCGTCCTTGCCACCTGGCTGATTGACTCAGCCTTTGTCCTGGCGACAAACCGGGTAGCAGGAGAGACTCGTGGAGTAGAAAACAACATGATTTCAATCACGGATTTAGTCACGAGAATTCTTCCGGCTGATGGAGCTGCCAAAGGTGGTTCGGGAACAGAAGCTATCCCGCTCAGTCCGATGCAGAGTCAGGCCACACCAGGTAGATTCAAAAACTGGACTGCACGTATTGTATGCATATCTTAAGCCTCCAGCTCTGGATGCTAACATCATATCGAATCAGGTGTGTGCTCACGATCTATGGCAGGCCCAGCACCCAGAGATTACGACCAGTGATGAATCGGAGGCCGACAAGCCACTTCTACTAGATGATGCCACTGTGTAGTTACACTACATGTATGCTTTAGAGCGATCCTCATCTCGATCGTGTGCAACCATGTTGGCCTGGATAAGAGACACATCGTGCAGGCTCAAGTATCATGTGACGAGTAAGGTATCCTAGTGTGCCAAACGTGACTGCAGCTTGTGCAGCTGATGCGCACCACCATATGAAACCCGGCTAACTAAAGTAGAAGTCCTTGATCACTGGCGGGAATCAGCGGTAATCCGATAAGCAACAGAGATATTCTTAGCGCAACGACCACGTCGGGCGTTCTTGACATGTTCAATGGCCGACATTCAACAGTCCAGTAAATCGACGCTGCAGTCCAACAAGGGTCCGGCGGACGAGGTGCCCGCAGCGCGCCCACCCAAGCAGCGCACATTGTCGAGCACGGTCGTCATCAAACTCGGTGATTCCCTCGGCCGGATCTCCGATGGACCCATCCTCACTGGGTAGCCGCAGGCACGTCGTCCATCGTCCATGAGGAGACGCACCAGCCCCTGCTCTCGATCCTGTCCTCGGTCGTTGAGACCGTCGTTCACCTGCGCGGCCTAGGCCACAAGGTCGTCCTCGTCAGCTCTGGCGCCATCGGCGTCGGCCTCCGGACGATGGCGATGCCCCAACGCCCCAAAAGCCTCTCCAAAAAACAAGTCAGTCCCGTCGCTCTTTCCTGGCCCCCGCCGACTTGTTATCCTGCTTATCTGGCGATCTCAAGGCGCTTTCGGCCATCGGTCAAGGTCGGCTCATCGCACTGTGGGACAACCTCTTTGGCCAGTTTGACCAGCGGACGGCGCAGATTCTGCTCACACGGGGTGATATCTCGGACGTGCGCGTACTTTCCGTGCCAAATGTGATAACGAGTTCTCTCACCAACTGAGGCGTGCACTCGACAGCGAACGCGATACCTGAATGCGGTGAACACGATACGGGAGCTCTTGAGCATGGGCGTAGTTCCCATCGTGAACGAAAACGACACCATCTCCGTCAGCGTATGTCGTTTCCCGCTTGTCGACGCTCGTTCGCTGAGGTGGTCAAGGCAGGAAATAAAATTTGGCGACAACGATACGCTTTCCGCGATCACGTCATCAATGATCCACGCCGACTATCTCTTCCTCCTCACGGACGTCGACGGGTTGTACACCGGGAATCCCCGAAAAGACCCGACTGCGAGGAAGATTGATGTCGTGACGTCTGTCGCAGACATACGAGCACAAGGCTGGCTTTCCGCCTGCTTTCCCGTACGCTGCTAATATGCATCTGAAAATAGTCAGCACGTCTACACTGGGCTCTAGTCTGGGCACTGGCGGGATGGAAACGAAACTCATTGCGGCAGAAATCGCAACGGGTGCTGGTGTGACCACGATCATCGCGCCCAGCAAGCAGCCCTCTGCGATTATAGGCATTATCGATTATTATAAGCAACTTCGTTTTCGGTCCACCCCCTCTTCGGGGACAGCGAGCCCGCTGGCAAAACTCCAGACGGTCGATCTCGACCATGTCAACGTGGCGCTGAACTTGCGACGCCCGCCTCATACGGTATTCAAGCCCTCTGCAACACCGATGCGCGATCTCAAGGCATGGACGAGTCATACTCTGTACCCCGCTGGGGGAGTCATCATCGACGGGGGTGCTTATGCGGTGTTGTCGCGTCGGGAGTCGGGAGGACGGTTACTTCCGGCGGGTGTGCTTGGCGTCCGTGGATCGTTTGCGTCTGGACAAGCCGTGCGCATCCTCGTTCGAAGCCTGACAGAGTGCGTACCTGGAGAGAAGACCACGACGCTTCCCGATTCCCAAGATAGCGAAAACCCGATCCCATCGCTGTCACGATCGAGCTCATCTTCGTCGATAGTTGACGATCTCGCCTCGGATGCACAGACGATCGTGGATGATGATTTTCATGCGACGCCAAGGGCAGAGGAGAGCGACGGGTGGGAAGTGAAAGAAGTTGGCCGGGGACTCGCGAATTACAACTCGGTGCAGATCTCGCGGGTCAAGGGCTTGAACAGGTACGTTGGGGTCGTTATTAAGCATGTTCATGCCTTCCGTTTTGCGAGCTGGCCCTATAGTGCACGAATACCGCATCTTTTAGGCTATGCGGACACGGAATATGTGGTCGAAAACATCACGATTCAGCTGAGGGCGGTGGCTGTGTAATTGTATTTGCCATTGTTGTCTTCCACAAATATCTAGGTTGCGATCTAGTCCTTTTCTTCCTTCGCTTCGAGGTAGACCATATGTACCACGGAAATTCCATCAGGCTGCTTGCGGGCAAGTTTCATTTGGCTGTTTCCGCGTTTCAGCTGACACGACCTTGGGCCAGGCAACAGTCACCTAGAGCTCGCCCAGTCTGTGGCCGAGCGGTGAGCCGCTCCATGTCGGTGCCATGCAGTCCGTGGACTGCTAATTCAACACCCACAGACTCGGGATCTACCTTACTCCATGCACGCCCCAAAAGTTCTCCAACGGCGAGATCAATGTCAAAATAGCCGAGTCTGTGCGCGAGGAAGACGTGTTCATCATCCAGTCGGGGGCCGCCGACGTCAACGACAACCTCATGGAGCTCCTCATCCTCATCTCTGCCTGCAAGACCGCCTCAGCGCGCCGGATTACCGCCGTGATCCCCTGTTTTCCCTATGCGCGCATGGACAAGAAGGACGAGTCGCGCGCACCGATTACGGCAAAGCTCGTGGCCAACATGCTGGCCGTCGCGGGGTGTGACCACGTCATCACGATGGACCTACACGCGAGCCAGATCCAGGGCTTCTTCGACATACCCGTAGATAACCTTTTCTCGGAGTCATTGATGATTTCATACATCAAGATGCACATTGGCGAATGGAAAGATGCCATCATCGTCAGTCCAGACGCTGGTGGCGCAAAAAGGTGCGTCCAGTGCGTTTTTTCCATGAAGGCAAGGTGCTTAGTTAATGCCCTAGGGTGACGGCGATTGCCGATAAACTTGGCGTCGAGTTTGCCCTGATTCATAAAAAACGGGATGGCAGGTCCAAAAACGCCCCTGAGCGGATGGAATTATTGGTGGGTGATGTCCAAGATAAGGTGGTGTTCCCGTCGATTGTGTTTCAGGGTTCTTGTAGTGGCTTACTCGGGCCGGCGGGGGGGGCGTCTACAGGTTGCCATTTTGGTGGACGACATGATTGATACCGGGCACACGCTCGAGCTAGCGGTGCGGACGCTGAAAGATAAGGGCGCAAAGTCGATTCACGCGTTAATATCCCATGGTGGGTGCCTACCATTGATGGGCGGCGCGCCAAGGTACATGATGCACCAGGTCTGTTTGCGGAAGCGGACATGGAGAGCCTGCGGGACCTTCCTTTAGAGCACATAGTGGTACGTGCATTTCTTATCGATCGTCGCGTGCTCGACGTATGAACTGGGGAGGGGACGGATAGGTGACCAATACGTTACCACAAAAGCAACACAAAGAACAATGTCCAAAGATCCTCGCGATCGACATCAGCTCTACGATCGCCGAGAGCATCCGCAGAACGCACAATGGTGAAAGCATTAGCTTGCTGTTCGGTGAATGGGCCGACTCGAGAGGGTTGGATATGGTGATCTAGCACATGTTCTGTATCACTCTTTGGTTACGCCGTGTACCAGATCCTAACGGCAATGGCCTACACTGTTTAGCTGGAAGCACGTGGGCGTGTACGTTTCATTACTTATTCGTGTTGTCTGTCCTGGACGATGTCGCGAGACGGAAAGATCCTGCAGCCCGAAGACTCGTCCCGACGTCCCATCTCGAGGGACTCCCTACTCCCGTTGCGAGCACTCATCCTCTACACCATCATTATCCTCTCCGCCATGTTTTCTGCTGGCAGTGTCAAGTGGCTGCCATGCGCTGCTGTATCAATTGCGGCCTCTTGTTCACATCAGCCTCCCTCTGTTTCTTCTTGGACCGTTGGCAGCACGGACCCCAGGAACATTTCTTGTTTCACCCGGCTCTCCGCCTAGCGTCTCTCTTTAGGGCGTAAGTCATAGGCAGCGCGTTTGACCCATTACATGGCACGTCATCCATATTGTTTCCAACAATCAGTGGCGTTGTCTCCTTCCGTGACAGCTGTCCTCGCAAGTATGATACTCGTGTCCCTTCCCTCTCCGTTGCATATGCAGCAGACATACTTTTTGTCCTGGCGACGGGGGTCATCACGGTCATCACGGCAACAGCGGAAGCTGGCGCTAGGGAACGCGACACTCGGGAAACCACCGGTAGATGTACCGCCAGAATCCGACAGCGTTTGCGACCAGGGTCCGCTGTCGGTAAGCAGCAAGTAGCGAACAAACTCGAATGTCGTTGGCGTCACATTGCGCGCTCTGCTCTTACAAAAGGAGTACTGCTCCCTCCCCCGTTTTATCTCGACTTTTAAATCTTGCATTTCGAGAAAAAAAAGAAAACCCCCGCATCGATCTGCCGATCAGTAAAATGACACGTTGCTTGCTGATTATTACCACTGCCGACGTTGGTTGCATCAATCAAGTGACGGGTGGCGGCGTAGTCACAGCGTCAGCGTCGCTGCAGTCGTCATCGTCTGTGTCACAACCGCGTCAACCACATCAACATCGTTGCATCGTCGTGTAAGCCGTGATTGTTGTTGTGCACATTGCATTAAGCGGTGGGAAGGGGGTGGCGATGGCGAAGTCACGGTGTCAGCATGGTCGCCATGCGTGTTGCAGCGCACATGTACTCGCCTGTGTGCCAGTTCAAGGAGTTGCCTGTCATGGTCGTTTCATCTCATCGCAGGCCTCCTCTTGGAATGGTATGTACTGCATAGCAGGATTCTGCACTGCTCAGTTTTTGTGCCCTCAAGCCATGCAAATCAGGCTGCTCTCATCTTTCATTGCTAGAAATAGTTGTACAACTTCATTGCCTGAGCTGTCCTGCTAAACTAGCACAGTTGCATATGATCATCACCACCCCCTTCATGCTGTTGTGCCACCAAACCTACATTGTGTGCCACAGCCCCTCTGTCTCATCTGTCTGAGCTTGTCCAAAGCATGACTCACTATGATTTTGAATGGTTTGTTTAATGCCCACCCATGTCAATCTCCTCTTGTGTGATTGATGGACTGAATTGCTTGCTTGGCTCATTGGTGCCAAGTCACTGCTCATCCCTTTCACCCTCATTACATGCTCAATGAGCTCAATGGCTAGAGATTTCACACATGGACTACAACCTCTATTCTCTTCTGTTGTATGTATAAAGCATTTGATGTCTACTTTTGTCTACTCATGCTGTTGGCAAGCTTAATGGCTTGTTTGATGTACCACCTACTGTCTGTATTCCCTGGTATTTATGCTCTCCTGAATACATGTTTTTTTATTACTTGCAGCTCAATAAGTTGAGGATGCTTATAAACCAGTATTTCTGATGTACTTGATAATGAATGTGCCTGCTGAGCTCAGTACATTATGCCAATCATGGTCAGTATGGTAAATTTACTATATATACAGTGAGGGAAAACCCCTTTTAATGTTTCACTGTTTTATACTATTAGTGATACAGTGGCTCAAATAAGTGTCCCAATGTTGGGATATTTTGGAAAGATGTGAGATTTGCAAGAGAACCAAAACACATGAGCTCTAGCCCTTGCAAGGTCATCAATAGCCCTGACCATTGCCCTGACAATGGACTCTTAGTTGTGTGATTTGGTTGCCATAGCACTGAGATATAGTCATGTCAAAATAACATGTCATTGGGACACTTATTTGACTCTGATGTTATCAAACTTTATTTGGTAAATAACATAATGTTCTGATGGATGCTATGCTTCAATCCTGTCTCATTATGTAAGTTACATAACCCTGAGCACTATAAAGGGCAGGGATACTACCAAGCTAACCCTACTTTACCATGAAACCCATTTCCATCTCTGCTAGAGCCAATATCCTGTTTCTCTCTGAATCTGGCCTTTCTGCTTGGAAAATATCCTCCCAAACTGGTCTGGGGAAGTCCACTGTGGCCAGGGTTATCAGAGAAATCCATCCAGGCAAGGAAAACATTAAATTAGGCCCTCCTTCCAAGCTTTCTCCTACTGACAGGAGGAGAATTGTTGCTAGTATTACCTCTGGTAAGGTTGAAAATGCTGTCCAGGCAACTCATCTCATCAATTCTACCCTCTCCTGCCTTGTCTCTTCCAAAATTGTTCACAATGTGCTAAAGTCTACATCTCCAAAGACTGTAGTCAAGAAAAAGAAACCACTCTTGTCTATTAAACATAGGAAATGAAATACCCTCAATGCCAAGTGTAGGGGACTTGGTACTGGGAGGACTTTAGAGATGATGGTAGAGGGGAAAGTTCAAAGACTTCAAGACTGGGGTTTCCAGGCTTGAGCCTTGGGTTTATATATGCATCTAAGTGTTTGTACACATTTATACAAATGACTAAATAAAGCAAATAGGACAAAGGGTTATTAGGTAAATAGGATGAGTCAATGGGAAAAGCATGAGTAAGAGTGTGTCATAATGAGTCATAGGGCTTAGGATGCATGGGTCATATGAGAAAGTGAGTCATAATGGATGAGTCAATCATCCAATGAAATGGAGATCTAAAGATAAGATAATTGTCTGTGATAAGATGAGATTAGATAAGATAAGGTCACATGATTTTCCCAATAAGATAAGATAGAGAAAAAGAAATAGAATAAATGCCTTGGAGGAAGTGTTTGTAACACTATCCCCTGTCTATGGATCAAACTCCTGGTCAATCTGGACTGCCTTGTTAGACATGTCATTGTAGGGATTAAATATACTGTAGTTTTCTGAAAGTAGCGAGCATGTCAAGGCCTGTGGGTTCAGCTTATGAAAGTGAGCTACGGCTTGCTTGGTGTTCTTTAAATAACTGGCAGGTTTCCAAGTGCGTTCATTGGCACCATACCCAGTCCAGTGAACTAAATATTCTTTTCGTTGACCTTTCCAGCATGCATCCACAATATGGTCGACTTCGTATTCAGCCTCCAACTCGTCAGAGACATAGATAGGACCTGGCTGGAAGACTTTCTGGCCAGGAGCAGGTTCCACATATAATTTAACCCAGGAGACGTTAACAACTGGATGGATCTTAATATTTTGTGGGAGGTGTTACGTTTCGCCCTCTGTACTCGACGGATACTGTCTCTTTTCCCCTTCTCACGATAGACGCTGTCACATTCGCCTAACCAAATGCTTATTCTTTTCCTCGTACGTGTACATCCAGCCTTACAGAACACTTGTCATATCTGCTTATGCCATGTCCGATCCAACTCGGACTTCCTTTTCATTTCCGTTTCCTTTTGTCATCTTGTGTACGATACACCCAATCGGCCTCGGACACCAATTTCCTTTCTAGACTTTCCCTAGTTGTACGATTCCCTTTTCTTTCCTGTGCATCGCTTGGTCCGTGCGCATTCCTTACGAGTATATAAGACCTCGCTTTCCATACCATGTACTCTAAGCTAGTTTTACTTGAATCTTAGCTTCATCCACATCAAACCTCGTCTGACCTCACCTTCGCTTGGTCGTCCTCGTCCCATAGACCTGGCAGGTTCCCTAGCACCGCTGGTACACTGAACCCTTGAGGAGTAGCTAAGCCCTCTCCCTTGCAGCCTAACACTGAACCCGTTTGACTGACTATGTCGTCAAAACGCGGAAACCTCGAACCATCGAACCATTGTCAAAGCTCTCAAGTCTACGCTCGTCGCTACCCGCGCCAAGCGTAACAGGAGGTGGAGCTTGACTGTGTTAGTCTCAATGGTGGATAAGACAGAGAAGGGACCAATCCACTTTTCTGTAAGTTTGTATGACTCGCAGTGAACCTTAAGATTGGCTGTGGAGAGAAGAACTTCATCTCTGGCTTTATAGATAGGAGCGGAGCTGCGATGCTTGTCAGCAGACTCCTTGATATGTGAACAAGCCTTCTCCAGGTTAGCCCGCATGCTTTCCAATACTTTAGTAATATTGTTGGCAAGTTCATTGGCCTTTGGCGCCTTTGAAGAGCCAGGTTCTATCTCCATTCATGGTGTGTAGGTCCATATGACCTCAAAGGGGGTAAACTCCATGGAAGCTTGCTTCTTAGAGTTATAACTGAATTGAGCAATGGGGAGCCAGTCTGCCCAATTGTACTGCTTTTCATGACAAAAGATTCAGAGATACTGCTGGAGATTCCAAATCATACGCTCTGTTTGTCCATCCATCTGAGGGTGTGAAGCTGTCAATAGTTTAGGTTTAATAGAGAGTCGCTCACAGAGCGACTTTATAATGTTAGAGGTGAATTGGGGACCTCAGTCCAACACTATAGATCAGGGAATCCTATGGTTTGCCCATACGTGCTTTAAGTAGAGCCATGCCATGTCGATAGCAGTAGCGGACTTTACTGTGGGAATAAGCTCAACCTCCTTTGAGAATCGATCAATGACTATGAGGAGTGAGTTGTAACTTTTGGATAGTGGCAGATCTGTGAGAAAGTCTGCTGAGACATCTTTCCAAGGGGCCATAGAGACCTTGAGGAGAATAGATAAACCTGCAAGAGGTTTATTCCCTGTCTTATTCCTTTGACATATGTTGCATCCTGCAACATAGTCCTTAACATGTGTGGCCATCTTTGGCCAGAAGTAGTGCTGTTGCACTAGAGCAAGTGTCTTATCCACTTCTGGATGTCTTGTGGAGGGAAGATCATGACAAAGCTTGATTACTTCTTGTCTAAGCCCTTCCTCATCAGGGATGAAGACCTGTGCATCTTTTCATAATAATGGTTCTTCCCTGTCTTCAGTGAAACCCTGCTTATATAACTCTTGGATAGCCAACTCTTGTAACTTCAGAGTGGTGTTCTTTATCTTAGATAAGAGTTCATCACCTTCATTTTGGATCTGAACTATGGTTCTGATCTGCTCCAGCAGGATGACAAGCACCTGCTTGTTGTTGTCTTCCTTTCCTTCAGCATGGTCCAGATGCCTGCTAAGCATGTCAGCTTTACCCATCATAACTCCGGGTTTATGTAACCAAATGCTATTGAATCTGGATAAATATTGGGCCCATTGGGCTTGTCTTCGGTTGAAGTCTTGCCTTATTTTGAACCATTGGAGGTTTTGATGATCATTCCAGATCTCAAACTCCTATTTGGCTCCTTTTAAATAATGCCTCCATGCTTCTAGCACTCTAATCACTGATAAGAGCTCTTTATCAGCCACAGGGTAGTTCTATTCCATAGGAGACATGGAGTGGGAGTAGTAGGCCACTGGGTGCCAATTCTCTCCTTTTTGAATAGATAGGACCGCTCCTATAGCATAATCCGATGCATTGCATTCTAACTAGAACTTTGTGTCATTGTCTGGGTATGTGAGGATTGGGGCAGTTGTAAATCGTTTCTTTAGCATATCAAATACTTCTTGTCAATGGCCATTCCAGATGAAGGGGATATCCTTCTTCATGAGGTTATTGAGAGGCTGTGCTATGGCAGTGTAACCTTCGATAAAACGCCTATAAAAATTGGCTAATCCAAGAAAGCTCCTGACTCCTTGGAGATTCTTTGGAGTTGGCCACTCAAGGACTGCTTTTACTTTAGAATTGTCCATGCAAATTCCATTCCTTCCTACCATCATGCCTAGGAATTCAATTTCTTCAGTGTGGAAGGTACACTTTTCTGGCTTGATGAAGAGGTCATTATCCTCTAGTCATTGCAGAACTTTCTTGACAATAGCCTTGTGCTCTGTGAGGTTGTCCGTCTTTGTAAATATCATTAGGTTGTTGATGTAGACCACGACATCATCATCCATGTCTGTGAAGATCTCATTCATCATCGCTTGAAACATGGCGGGCAAATTGCATAGCCCAAAATACATAACGAGTGTTCGAATGCTCCTTGGAAGCAAATGAAGGCAGCTTTCCATTCATCACCTTCCCTGATGTGGATGTTGTTGTAGCCCCATCAGAGATCCATCTTTGTAAATAACTTAGCTCCTTTGAGCTTGTCAACAAGCTGTCTGATCAGCAGCAGCGGATAATTATTCTTCACCGTGTGGTTATTCAGGTACCTGTAATCCTGAACCATCTGTTTCCAGCCATCTTTCTTTGACACAAAGAATACCAGTGAGGTTTGGGGAGACTTAGAGGGGCGTATGTACCCCTTTCATAGTTGGTCTTCTAGGAATGCAGAGACCTCTTCTTGTTCCTGAACCAATAAGGGTATGATCCTTCCTTTCTTTGATTGGAATGTGTCTTTTAGGTCAATAGCATGATCCCATGACTTTCAGACTGGCATCTGTTCAGACTCTTTCTTGGAGAATACTTTAAGCCATCAGTGATAGACCTTCGGAACCAGTTCCATGGCTGTCTTTTCCACTTTTGGTGAAACTTCTATTTCCACTCTGACATGGTAAGAATCCCAGGCTTCCTCCTGTTCATCTCTGTCTTCTTCAACTTCCAAAGCTGATCTGTGGATTTTGTCTTTCCTTAAATAGCAACTTTGTGGACAATGGATCATTGAGACCATTCCCTTCTGCCAGTCGATGTTGGGATTATGGCGACTTAGCCAAGTATATCCAATAAGAAGGGGGTAGTCCCCTAGGTTGGTAGCTTCTGCCAAGACCTTCTCTCAGTGTCCTTCAAAATCCATGACAATAGCGGCAGTATGGGTAATGTTCCTAGCAGAGTTCTTTGTTCCATCTGCATTAAACACTGGAATAGGGCATTCGAGCAGCTTTAGTATGATGCCATGCTTCTTGGCCCATTTGGTATCAATGAAGACCTGGTTAGCGCCACTGTCTAGCAGAGCAAGGGCCTCATGCAGGATATCATCCAAGTTTCCTACACAGATCTTTATTTTGATTTCTCTTTTGAGGTTCATCATTTGTACAAAGACCTCTTCTTCGACCTGTGTGCATATCCCTGTACTTCCAAAGCCTTGTGAGGCTTGCACAATCCCATCCAGTTTGCTGACTTTGAGGACTGGAGGGTTGTTGATCCATTCTAGAATAAATTGAGCAATTCTATCACCTGTCTTTATGGAGAAATCCATGCTTCCATGATTGAATAAAATAACTTTGATCTCTCCACAGTAATTGCCATTGATGACTCCTGCTCTGACATTGATTCCATGTTTCGCAACTAACCTGCTTTGTGGGGTGATGCGACTGTAAGTTCCCTGTGGGACTTTTATGGCAAGTCCTATAGATATGATGACTTGACCTTTAGCAGGAACCAAGCCATCTTTGCACATGGTGATGTCATATCCCACAGCTCCTTCAGATCCTTGAGTTGGCAACTTGGCAGACTCAGACAGGGGTTTTACTTTAAACAGCTCTGGATTTGGGATCCCAAAGCATACTTCTCTTTTCTTTGTGATAATAGCATGGATTACTAGGCTTTTGGATAGCCCAGCACTTTCTGCTTTCGTACCCACTTGGGGCACCTCCTCGGCCGATGGATTAAATACATCATAGGGAGGGATTTGGGTACCCTCCGAGCCTTTGACTTCTTCATTGTAACCCTTGGCAGTAGATAGGACTAAAAATCTGTTGGCAGAGTGAGCTCCCAAATTGTTCACTCTGCCTTTCCTTTTCCCTTTCTGTCCTTCTTTTCCTTCTTCGCTCCTTTTGTGAAATGTGCCCTAATCTGGGCATATGTCAGTCCTTTGAGTTCATCTAGCAATCCCTTGTCTTCTTCTTCTTCTTTAGCTGAGGCCCCTACACCTCAGTCTGCTTCTTCCCAGGACCTTGCAGCCCAGGCTTTTCCTTTGAACTTCAAGCACATTTCTTTGTGTGCCCCTTGCCACTTGCACTCCAAACACTTTGACTTCAGGGAGCGGCAGTCTTTGGCCATGTGTCCAGTTTTGCCACAGGCAAAACAGACTCCTTCTGTTGAGAAAGACTAGTAAAGACCTAGCACATGCCCAGTTCATATAATGAACTGGACAT
>JBBPMG010000559.1:0-17279 GCA_038090195.1 Boletellus deceptivus | reverse complement strand
CCGAAACATTGATCACTCCCAAAGGGGTAATCAACCCCACCACTCGCCATGTCACATTCGACGTCACTCCATCCCCATCATCGTCCCCACTAAACACCGAAGAAGAAGAAGTCCTTGATCGCGCGGAATGGTTAGACCAACCCACCGAACCTCTGCCACCTAGTCATCACAGATATCATCAGGCATGTTTTGAGTGTCGTCGCCTAGGTCATATTCATATCCAGTGCGACCTCTACCGTTGTCCCCACTGTCTCCACTTCGCACCCGGCCATACCCAGGCCCGGTGCCCTCTTCGCAGGCGAACCCCGGTATCCTCTCCCTCCACGTCTTCCCGACGTTCCAGTCACCGCAGTAGCGCCTCCTCGATTGGCTCGATGGCCGCCAACCAGTCAGTATCCTCACCCACTCGCCCAATCCCTGTTCCACCTCTGCGCTCGCGCCCCTTGGAGACAAGGATATCCTCACCACCCTATGACTACGATCATGATGATGTATGGGACAACTCCGCCTATGCCAATGTGACTGGCTCCCCCGGGATGTACTCTAGGGATTTCTAGACAGGGTCGTCTCGATCCTAGTAAAGGGGTAATGTTACGTTTCGCCCTCTACACTTGATGGATACTGTTTCTTTTTCCTTTTTCTCACGATAGATGTTGTCGCATCCGCCCAACCGGATGCTTATTCTTTTCCTCGTACGTGTACATCTGATCCTACGGAACACTTGTCATACTTGCTTATGCCTCGTCCGATCCAACTCGGACTTCCTTTTTTCATTTCCATTTCCTCTCGTCATCTTGTGTACGATACGCCCGATCGGGCTTGGACTCCGATTTCCTTTCCTGACTTTCTTTCGTCGTACAATTCCCTTTTCTTCCTTGCGCATCGCTTGGTCTGTGCACATTCCTCACGAGTATATAAGACCTTGCTTTCCGTACCATGTACCTTAAGCTAGTCTTACTTGAATCTTAGCTTCATTCCTCGAACCTCGTCCAACCTTGCCTTTGCTTGGTCGTCCTTGTCACACCGACCCAGCTGGTTCCCTAGCACCACCGGTACACTGAACCCTTGAGGAGTAGCTAAGCCCTCTCCCTTGCGGCCCCACCTTGAACCCGTTCGACTAACTACATTGTCAATACGTGGAACCCTTGACCCACCGGCCCACCGTTGAAGCTCTCGAGTCTACGCTCGTCACTACCTGCGCCAAGCGTAACACCCTGTACTCTAAGCTAGTCTTACTCGAATCTTAGCTTCATTCACACTGAACCTCACTTGACCTTGCTCTCACTCAGTTGCCCTTGTCACACCAACCCGACTGGCTCCCTAGCACCATCAGTACACCAAACCCTTGAGGAGTAGCTAAGCCCTCTCCCTTGCAGCCTTACCCTGAACCCGTTCGACTAACTACATTGTTGATATGTGGAACCCTGGACCCATCAACCCACTGTTGAAGCTTCCAAGTCTACGCTTGTCGCTACTCACGCCAAGCGTAACAGATACATGTCATCAGGGCAGATGAGATGGATGACACTGGCAATGACAGGGAGAGTAGGCTGATGGATTCAAGCCAGTAGGGAAAGAAGCTTTTAAAAAATTCTTTCACCTCTTTGCACAACTCTGGGGTACAATCAACATCCCAAAGGTGGTCCATCCAGTAATGGCACACATAGGACAGATGTCAGGGAATGGCCATGTTTACTTGATGTACCAGATCAGGGACAGCAGCATTAGGCACTTGAGAGTCCTTAAGACCACAAATGTTGAACCTGAGCATGCCCCGCATGCAGGCGAGTGATGCGCGTCCAAGAGAGGGAACAGTGGGGTAGGATAGTGACATGGAAATTTGAACTGCGAGTCTGGTCAAGCAGAAAATCACGGAATGACGTATGGAGTGGTCGGATTGGTTTCTTGTTGTCGACTACACCATCTAGTAGCGATCCCATTGGTCTGATGACATCCACTATTTTCATTCCTTCATCCGAGTCAAACAGGGCCGAAAGGCAAGCAAGCGGCAGCGGCTCCTTCAGCACAAGCACAATAGCTATTACTTCTCGAAAGCATTCTAGGGCTTCGTCGACTGTGAATAGTTGTCCTAATATAGTCCGGTACAGCTCATCCAGAGGTCGAGTAAACGTGCGGTTGTCGCCCTGTAGAAGTAAACGTAGCCGCTTCACTGGGTTCAATCCAGCACCACCAATCCCTTGGACGAAGTTACAAGCTGTCGCGGCCCACTGAAAGAGGCGTTGTGAACGACGGACGAGCAGTCGACACCACTCCTGATTAGGCCAAGCAGACTCGAGTGCTGAGTACTGATGAAGGGAATGGTGAATGAACTTCCCAATATCATTGTCGACAACGACGTCATGAATGTCGCCCATTTGTTTATGAACAAGGCCTGAGCAGGGTAACAGTGCAGAGAGAATATCATCTTCAGGACGAGTCGTGATCAGGAAACGAAGATTCATCGGGAGAGTGTTTTCAATGATCTTCTCAGCGATCGCCAGTAGAAGTTGTTGCCGACTGAGTTGATGCCCACTTTCGTCCAGCGCGTCGATCATGACGATCAGTGGTCCGATGGAATGCAGGTCTGCGCTGACATCCACGATGAGCCGCTCGACCTGTTCCAAAGGAGATGTCGATGTCCGAAGTGACCTGTTGTCCTTTACAATGCCCCACAGAGCAGACCGGTACTCCACGTCATGGTCGGACAGGTCGCGTGCAATCGTGCTGAATAGATTTTGCGGGTTCCGTCTCACAACGTCGGCACTTGAGAAGCAGTATGATGAGCCCAGCCTCCCTTGCTCGTCGTACATCCGCGCGATCGTGTGAGCAATCGCAGACTTGCCCGACCCAGCCACCCCGGTGAGGAGACATACTCGTGGGGCATCTTCCGTGGGATCGTTCAGGACATCACAGATCTCGCGGAGAATAGATTCGCGAGTGCCTGGTAGACAGCCCTTCTCCTTAGCGTACCTGGCCCCCATTGCATACGGCATGTCATTCAGGTCCATCGATTCCCCTTTATTGCACACCCATGAGCACCAGATTGCCATCAGGCGGACCAGGACCTACCCGTGTGGCCCACGACGTCCATCGTGCGAAGGATAGCAGACTCGATACGAATGACAACGGGCTCCATGCGAACGATGGCAAGCTCGGTCTGGAAAGTCGCTCCATCCAAGAATGCTGTCTTTAACTCTCGCAACTTGTTCTCGAATCCAGTGATCTTTGCATCGATATCCGACATTGTGTACTTGGCGGTCCGAGCCCCTACAAACGCCGATCAGTTTCCATGTAATGTTATGAAACAAACGACAACAGACAAAAGTCATTTCTTGCGTAATCAGCAATGAAATAGCCACACTCCGTCACCTGCTGCAGCAAAAGCGAGAGAGGCTTGGTATGCACCTCCATTGTCTTCAAAGGAGTAGCATTGTCAACGAATCCAAAAGCGTCGCTCATCGCTCCTGCCAGGCGAACCATCCCCTCGTCACGCTGTTTTTGGTTTATAACCACCTGTATAGAGTATCCCTCGGCGACTGTACGGGTTCCGAGCGGCAGGACAGACCTTATTCGCAGCCGAGGTGACCGACCACGCCAGTGACGCATATGGATGAACCTAGAAGACACTCAGACAAAGAAAGTGACCGGGCACTAAAATGCAGGATACCTTAGCGATATCCGTGACAATCTTGTCGAACAGTTCGATTCTCTTCAACAGCACACCCCACGTATTCTCGAATGTCTGTCCTCTGGTGACAATGCTGGCGCCAGCATTGACCGCCGAGCTGATGTCGTCGACGGCCGAGTGTGCAGAGCCGAGTCGGCTGATGCCTTCTACACCTTGCTTCACGGCTTCGGCTGCCCGAATGTCCTCTGTGGTGACACTCTCACCCGACTTGATGGCCAATGTAATTCCCAGGAGATCGGACACTTTCTCCTCGAACACTTTGGATAGTGAGTCACACAAGCCAGAACAGAGAACTTTGTCGTCGTACCGCCATCATTCAGTTTTCCCAACAGTCCATCAATGGTGCTAGTGAGAGTAGCGACCACCTCGTCTTTCCCAACGTGGTGTTTCTGCCAAACACCGACAACGAAGGCAGAACGACCATGTTCCACATTGCTAGTAGAAATCGTGTTGGTGGAGGCGACAACAAACGATCTGCACGCACAATGACAGATTTGTTTTCATCCAGGAAGTGCCGTTCTTTTTCTCCTTGGCCACACTAGTCGACAGAGTGGCATCGCCGACGGAGAACTGGATCCAGAACTGCCTTGCAAGCGGGTTTTTGCGTCCCACTTGAGTGCGAAGGGTAATATCTGAAGATGGAGTAAACTGGCACGCAACCGTAAATCTGGGATTAGATCTACCTCTGATAGTGATCGTTTTTGCCCTAGACCCTCGGCTTAACACGTATGCTCCGGGTATAAGTGACACACATACATGGCTTGGTTCGCAATTCAAGCTAGACGGTGTATATTTGCAATGTCGAAAGCAGCAGGGCAATCGCTTGGGTGGGTGTACAAGGGTGGGTGTACAAGGGTAGGAGCCGAACAGGCATAAGGCCAGCACGAGGCCGTTACCGGCCGGAATGGTCTGGGACCAGACGCTCGGGGAGGCTCCACTGGCAGGCGTTGAGGGATATCCACGGTCAAAGTATACATGCTAGACGAATGATTGACCAGTAAAGACTCCTTCCTGAGGCTTGAGTCAACTGGTATATTTAGTAAATTTCCTGCAATCGATACCAGACTCCGAAGCGTAGCAGTGAGCAGGGTTCAGTCTTTGACTGGCACTAGTGATGGTGACACGAAGCGCGGCGAAGCATCGACAATCAGACCTATTAACCTATGGATATCGTAAACCATATCAAATAAGACACAGGTCTGCAGATGCGATGGCATATTTGAGCGACCCGTCGATGTGTACCTGGGAAACCTGCATACCATCGAAAGAAAACGACGGGACCACTCCGTAACGATTGATCAAGACATGGTCCATATCACCATAACCACCTGCTAGTGGATCTTTGGGCGAGACTTGGAAACCAACGTAGGCACGAGTCCCCAGACAGAACTACCAGCTTCTGCAGCAATGGAGTCGATACTGTATACCGACACATTGGGTTTCACAGAACGGTAGCATAGGGAACAAACCACTTGTCGCTTATTCACAGTGCCGAGCAGTGATGCAACGCCCTCGACTGCACGCGTCCATCGATGCCCATGAGACCAAAAGTAAGCAAGGGTCGGTTTACGGACTGACTGGGTATCGGACATACGGCGTATCAGGAGGGACAAACCCCCAACCTCGGCGACTGGGAACATGTAGCGCCGAGAACGCAGAGCATGGTGCATGCCAACTCGACGTGGCTGAGAGGACGGGCACGTGACGACTCGTGAGTGTCTCCAGTGCCTCTGGCGAAGGAACACGGTTCAGCCATGTTGCACGTTCAACTCATTCTCGCTGGTTTGGATGTGCCGTATGATCTCTGAACTGCTGGACGAAGTGAACAACAGCTCCAAAGGGTAGGCGTCGAGGAAGGTGTTACTTCAGCCATTGTAAGGTCCTCGAAGATGGAGAATTCTGACCGGCAGTCGCACCCGGCAACGGACATTCAACATGCTGCGAGGATGTGCCGTTTCTCAAAGGACACAGTTTGGAAACATTCCTGAAGGAGATGGCGTCATCCGCGTCGCTGGCCATGAGATGTATGTCACCCACATGTGCTGTAGGCTGTTCCGCTGACGTCCTACGCGCAGTGGTCTCCATGGGCATTCTCGCGAGGTGCGCTCGGTGCAGCTCACGCTTGGGGATGTCCCACATGCGGATGTCGCTCGAGCAGCGGCGAGACATTCTAGACCACGGTCGCAAGCTGTTCCCTTTGGGAGGTCCCGGAACGAGGCGCCGTGGTGGGAGACGAGCAAGGAAAGCACGGCGTTGCTCCTCGGGGAGGACCGTCTGGAACACGTGATTTTTGTGTTGGTCGAATGTTTTTGATGGCGTTCTTGTCGAGTCAGATCGTTCCAAGATGTGTCACGAGTGGGTTTAGATCCTCTTCGCGGGCGTATCTGGCCCTCGGCCTTTTCCAACTCCCAAGCCTACCATCTGCATCACAAAATCGGTGAGCAAATGTCGACCACTTAGCGAGAGCAGTGACGTGGATGAACTTGCTCACGAGAGGGAACGAGACAAGGATCGTCGAAATCTCTGTAAATTGGTGTGGATCCTGCACTGCGGATTGGGATCGGGTGAACCCGCGGGACGTGGAGCAGCTTTGCAACTCCGGACACGTTCACGTATCTGTACAGACAGGATGCTCCAACGAGACTGAGTCGAAACACCGGGAAAGCGGACAGCCCGTTCTCCCCATCGCCATCCATCCGGACGCGGGTCAGCACATCCGGGACAGACTTGACAGCGTTTTTCTCCGATATCTTCGCTCACGTGCGACGATCAGGAATGCGTGGAAATACCGACGCAAGTGGGCGGATCGCGACGGACCGAGTGTCGCACGGTGTCGACCATATTCCCGACGACCTTCAGCATGGCCACCCACTGCGGTCACTAGTACGTCAGCGGGTGATCTACACTCCCCAAAGATCTCTACGGTTTCGGTAGACCGTCCGAGGACCCGCAAGTCCACGATGCAGAGCTCGTCATCACGGGCACCGCGACGAATCCGATCAGGTCGTCAACACGCGGTTACAGCTCGTCTAAGGACGGCGGCACGTCGCGCCGCCTGAGACGCTGTCGAGCATCGCGGCACGATGGCCTGCGTCAACGATCGTTGGCGGCAGCTACGCGATGATAAAGCAGATATTCCGAGAAGAGGGCATCCGCGGGTTTTATAAGGGCCTCAGCGCGAGCTGTCTCGGCGTCACCGAGGGCATCATCCAATGGGTCCTCTACGAGCGGCTCAAGCGGCTCTCTGCGGACACGCAGGGACGAGGCGGCGTCGCGGAGTGGGTAGGCATGCCCGGGAGTGCTGGGGCGGCCAAATGTGTTGCCAGTCTGATCACATACCCTCACGAGGTGCGTCCTTCCTCGGGCTGTCGTCTGCGTCTGATGACGTTCTCGGGCGGCACAAAGGTACTGCGAACTCGACTACGACAACCGGGTGTCAATAGGGTCGTCAAGTACACCGGTCTCTGGCAGACGCTGCGGACTGTCATCGCAGAAGAGGGGTCCTTGTATGGGGGGTCTTAGCGCCCACCTCATGCGGGTCGTGCTGAATGCGGCGGTCATGCACTCGATATACGAGGGCGTGCTCCGATGGAGCTGGGAGCTCTTCATTGGCTTTTCGATCTTGGTTTTTACCTCCCTGCTTTGCCCTTGACTCTTACGACAACATCTAGATTGTATTTACGATAGTCTAAGAATCGCACGGCGTCTGCGCACAGCCGCGCCGTCAATGCACGTCAGACACAAAGCCCATCGTCACCAACGACCGTCCGTCCGCTTCCCTTTCTATACCATTCATCTCCCTCTCCCTCTCCTCTACCACATATGCTTTGTCATCATAGATACCTTTATCCATCCCCTCTTTCTGTTCTTTTTGTTACTATAGACCCTTTATGCTGGTCCACCCCTTTCCTACTTAGTCGTCTCGCGAATCTCGTTGTCACATGCAGTATTTAGGTGCCCGGTGTGCCCGTGTACAGAGCAGAAAAGTTCCTCCTTCCAATATCAATCTCGTCTCATCTTCGTCTCACTCTTATTCCGTTCTCGATCCCACGAATCCGCTACTTGACCATGAGCGACACGGTGTCCGCTCGTGTCCAGTGCTTATCGTTTATCTTATCCTTCGCTACTCCCCGCGGCTTTGTCGCTGTCCCCTTCGAACCCGCCTTCACCGATCGTCACAAAACCCGTCGATCACCTACAAGTCGTTGCTTAATATGATCAGCTCCGCCGTGCGTCTCCCTTCATCCGGTACCCCCACTCCGCACACATACTGCTTGCTTGCTTTATTGTCATCTCACTTCGTGTAGCCCACACGTCGTCACCCGTAGTATCCTAAGCGCCTCACCACTCGGATGCTATTCGAGAGTGGCAAACCCATAGCCTCGATTTATCGCGTGTCCTCGATCGCACGCCCGACCCGCAACACCAGCTCGTCTGTACCCCACTGTCCGACGACGCTCACCCCGACAGGCCATCCGTCTTCCCCAAGGCCTGCGGGGACGCTCAATGCAGGCAGCCCAGCAAGCGAGGCGGGGACCGTCATCACATCCTGCAAATACTCGCCCATGTCAGACGCCCCCTGCCCGTTGCTCTCCATCTCGGCGTCGTCCCGTGCCTGCTCTCTTTCGAGACGCGGCGCAGTGCGAATCGCAGATGGATGGAGCAGGACGTCGACGCCGTCGTCGAGCACGGAAGGAGCAGTCGTCGCCGCCCGGGCGAGGTGGAGACCCTCGTGACGAAAGACCTTGTCAAAGTCGGCCTTGACGTATGCGCGCACGCGCTGCGCCTGCAAAAAATAATTGTCGAACGCGCTGCACCCGGGGAGCGACAGGACGGGACACAGAGGGTCAGTCGGCCGTCGCCTTGCTCTGTGTGGGTTGAGGAATGATGTGCTCACTCGGCCGTTAGCGCGTATGTGCCCAGCAGAATGCGTTTTTGCACTTCCTGGCCGAACCCGGCGGACCGCGAGTGCGAATAGACATCGCTCGGTTTCGAGCGGGGCCCTCCCAGGGGTGGTGGAACACGGAGTCCTGTGACGAAGGCGAGGGTTAGCTCACCCATCCGTAAATCCCATCATTGAATGGTAACTAGAGGCAGAACCAACCATACTGGATGCCATCGAATCGAGCGAGGTTACTCGATGCCTCGGCACTTGCGATCACATAGTATGCGCTTAGTGCATACTGTGTCGCCGGTAAAGAGACAGGTCGAACGGACGCCCCAGCGTCTTGGAGGCTCTTGATGACGGTGCGCAGAGAGCTAGTGACGCTCGGTTCTAGTTCAAGCGGGAAGTACTCCTATGAGATACAGGTCCATGTAAGTAGTGGGCTGGGCAGGAAACGGAGAGTAGCTTACTTGAGGGATTCCGATCCTGAGTCCATCAAGACCGTTCAATCGACCCCCAGAAGACGCCTTGGGGAGACGAGACTGTATGCTTGAGCTTGCCCTCAGCCTGAGTTCAGGTGATGCAGCCGTCGGATCGCGTCCATCGTATACGGATATGACACCTAGACATTGCTCATATGCGCAACAGAGCTTGACGAGGGTCGATACGTACCAAACACCTCCCTGACGGTATCGACCGACTTGGCGAGCACGCCCACGCAGTCGAGGCTGTCCGCAAACGAAACCACACCCCACCTGCGTGCCTTGAGCGCCTATCACGACGAGATCGTGCATAGAAAAGGCATCTTGACTGACCTGCTGACGAGGCCGTAGGATGGCTTGAGTCCTACGACACCACAGTACGAGGCAGGCAGCCTCACCGACCCGCCCGTATCGGTCCCCAGTGCACTGGATTGTTTCCACGTTCGCGTCAACACCTTGACGGTTCTCGAACATCCGAGCAACAAAAAACGACGAACGCGGAACACATTCCAGCGGCGACACTCGCCGCGCTCCCGCCCGAACTCCCACCTGCAGACCTGCGCTCCCGGTCCGACCACGGCACATCGTGCATGCCGGGGGGCACGTGCGGGTTCACGACGGGCCCATGAACAGAGTTAGTGCTGAGGGATCTATCGAGCGGCAGACCGGTTCAGTTCCCTGCCGCTGCGGGGGGTGTGATAACGCGCCAAAGACGGGACGCACCCCATGCCAAACTCGTCGCAATTGGCTTTCCCGACGATATGAGCGCCCGCGTCGCGAAGGAGCTCGACGGCCGTCGCGTCAAACGGCGACGTGTACGCTGCACGACCATGAATGACCCCCGTCAGTCTCGAGAACGAGCGGGGGACGACGTACCGGCCAGCATAGCGGAGGCGCAGGTCGTCGGAAATGCGCTGGTGCAAATGTTGTCCTTTACTGCCACGGTCGTTCCGTGGAGTGGGCCATCGTGTGGAGGCCGGGGCGTCTTAGCGATGTGGACGAGGGCGTTCAGGTGCGCGTTCAGGTGCTCGATCGTGGCTTGGGCGGTGGACAGAACACGCCTTTGAGAGGGCGCATTCAGGACGCTCGAGGAATCCGCGCGGCCTGTCGCAAGTCTGAATACACTACCAAGCGGTGGTCGCATTTCGACGCGGAAAGTCGTTCCGACGAGTTCACACGATTAGCTGTGACCACGACTATTGAAATACAGTACAGTCATCCACCGCTGTTTGCGCCACAACCACTGTTTGCATTAACATGAGAAAGCAGGTCAACTACAGTTGTCTCCCCATCTCAGAAGTGTCTAGATAGTGGACATTGCATATTATGTGCTAGATATTCAGAAAATAGATTCATGAGAAGCACTAGATCTCGACTGATGGGAAGTTTTCCTGCAAAATGTCTGATAAATCTCAATGTAGCACTCATTTTGGGACCAAATGAAAATCTCTGTCATTGGGTTGCTAATAAACAAATTGAGATGACAATGGAGAGTATATCTGTAGGTTGGATATCAGCGATCATAACTGTGTTGTTGTGTCATGAACATACTGGTGAAGCATGTTCCACATGCCATCTTATCTCAATGCCACATAAAGATAACATCCAAAAAAGGAACATGTAGAATGATAGGGCCTATACTAGTAGGGTCACAGCATTGTCTGAAAATTTGCTTCTGGCACTCAGGCAAAAATGGTGGGTTGTGCATACTCAAAAACTAAAAGGAAACATTTACAGGCCAATAAGCAAGAGGAGGCTATAGCAGAAGCAGTCAAAATATTTCAAGAACAAATAGCAAAACCTGAGGAAACATGACAGAGTATAAGGAAGATCTGTGATACAGTGACTCACAAAATTGTCCCTGAAACAACTGCTTACCAGTCCAAGCTGGAAGTGTGTGTTGTTGGGGTCAAGAAGTCAAGTGCTTAGACTGAGCAGGCAAGCTTGAGGAGGACAAGACTGGGTCCTCCAGCAAGTTGGGGATGTCCCTTATATACTACTTTACTGTTTACATCAGTGTACACTACATCTATAGATATCTGGTACCAATCAGGTAGAGAGTACATGAGGAGAACATGTGTTTGGACTATGGGTATTGGTCTGAGGGCTCTGGATGTGAGGCTCTAGGGTATAGTGGTAAAGGGGAATGCCATAAGGCAATTTCATACAAGATCCATGGAGATTAGCATGAGTCAAATACTATATCTAGCTGATCTGGGTCTATATGAAATAGAATGGTAATAGGGTTCTGTAGGTTCAAGGGCTTGGATCTGGACTATGTGTGTCTGTCCCTGACATGTGTCAAACATGTGTGTAATGGAAGTAGGGTATGGGGCTGAGGGGATCAAGCCCTGGGCCTAGGGATAGGTTTAGTAGTCTAGACTATAACCTGTGCATCTATGATGCAATATGAGTCTGGGTGACTTAGACTTGTTCTGGACTCAATCTATGAGCCATGAGGACATTCTAGACCTGCTAAGTCCGAATGGGAAATAGATAACTGTTGGAAACTGAATAACCCATAGAAAACCCACAGAATATTCAGATCAAGCTAGAAAAGTCTGGAAAAATACTAGAAAAATGCAGAAAACTGTGCAGAAAAATAGGGAAGTGTAACATATTGTAATGCTTTTTGAAGTCACTGTATGCCTTTGTCACCTTTATCACTATCCTTGTTATGGTTTCCTATGGGCTCACTCATTCTCCAGATCTCTTCAATCCGAACTCCCAATACATCAATGACTTGCCTCCATTCCTCAGGCTGCTAGACATGGTGCTGCCTCTCTCTATGGACATGCTACCATTGTATCTTGATCTTCTCTCCATTCTGTGAGCTATACTTCCTCTTTTGTACTATAGGTGTTACACTTCCACATTCAGACATTGCCACTCCCATGGTGTATCTCTTACTACACCATGTTTCCCAATTCCCATATTGAGTAACTCCAACTACTATAGATGGTACTACCATATCCAGTTGGTACAGCTCTGCTTGAGTATTTATATGAGTCTGTGTACAGTACCTTTCCCCAGCTAGTTCTACACAATCTATGTGTAGTGACTTAGCCATCCATGAGTCCACCTAAGGGAGGATAGTGAGACCAGATCTCTATTAGTCTCGCACTACTACAGAAAGTGTGCTTGACAGCTAGGAACTATGCATATGTGTAACAAAAGAACTAGCTCATCCATTGACCCCTGCTATTGAGCAGAAGGGTCTAACCCATTGACATCACATCATATCATGCACCAAGAGAAGACGAAGAACACAAAGAAGTGTTCTATACTGAGGATGAAGGAACCCTGTCCCAGAGGAACCAACCCTTTGTTACGTGTACGTGTAGTCTTAGCTATTGAGCACACTTTGATAGTAGTGCGAGACTAATAGAGATCCTGGTCTCACTATCCCTTCACGAAGGGACTCGTGGATGACTAGAAACTACACGTAGATTGCGTAGAACTAGCTAGGGAAAAGTACTGTACATGGACTCATATAAATACTTGAGCATTGCTGTACCAACTGGATGTGGTAGTACTGCCTATAGTAGTTGGAGTTACTCGATATGGTAGTTGGGAAAACGTGGCATGATGAGAGACACGTCATGGGAGAGATAATGTCTGAATGTGGAAGTGTAATCGTAGAAGTACCAATAAGGAAGGCAAACTCACAGGATGGACAACAAATCGAGATACAGTGGCAGGGTTTCCTCATTGAGGGGGATTACTGCATCTAAAGGGTTCTGAGAAGGAAGGGAATCGTCTATATATCCCGATGGAAAGATGCCTCCGACGGAAGTGTTAGAGAACGTGGTCGCAGATTGGGCAAGCCTGTAGTGTATCATAACACCCTTACCCTATGAAAACCCCTATCAGAGTGCCTCACCAATATTGTGATGCATTGCAGGACAACCCTCCCCTGCTGTGAACCCAGTAAGAAGGAGAAGACCTTCTTCCTTGTTGTTAGCCCCTAGCCAACCAGCAGGGCCAGTTGTGATGACTGAAGAGCCACTTGCTCCATTACCCTTACTATCTCCCCTTATCAAAATAGAACCTGTGGTATCAGAACAGACTGACAGTGATGAAGAAATTGTTACGGTACACTATGGGCTTATTCAATCTGCAGACGCTTTTGTCAACTCTCCCGTCGGGGCTATCCTTCTGGTACAGTACGTGGACGACTCCCTTGTTTCCCAGAATCCTCTCGATGCGGTAATCCCTCTCAACGAGGAAACCTTACTGCTATACCTCGATCTGTTGTCTATCCTGTGAGCTTGCCTTCCTTATTTGTACTTCTACTGTTACACTTCCACATCCGGACATTATCTCTCCCATGGCACGTCTTCCATCACACCGCGTTTCCCCAACTACCATATTGAGTAACTCCAGCTACTATAGGCGGTACTACCGCATCCAGTTGGTACAGCAATGCTCGAGTATTTATACGAGTCCATGTACAGTACTTCTCCCCAGCTAGTTCTACACAATCTACGTGTAGTTGCTAGTCATCCACAAGTCCCTTCGCGAAGGGATAGTGAGGCCAGGATCTCTATTAGTCTCGCACTACTATCGAAGTGTGCTCGACAGCTAGGAACTGCGCGTATGCGTAACACCATCCGTCTGAGGGTGATAGGCAGTGGAGAGGGCCAGTTCATAGCCAAGGAGTCATCCAAGTTCTTTGGCAAATGAGGACGCAAACTGGGGTCCACGATCTGAGATGATCTTGTTGTAGAGGCCGAATCTCTTGTAAACGGTTTCGTGAAAAAGGGTGGTGATGTTGGCAGTGGTAGCGGATTTCTTGGTGGGGCAGAGAATTACCCCCTTACTAAGGCCGTGGTCAACCACGACCAGCAAAGAATCAAAGCCAGAGGAGATAGGGAGGGTTGGTGATTAAATCACATGAAATTTGTTGGAATGGATGAGAGGCGATGGAGCGGATGGGAGAAAGCGGGGGATGCATGGGATGGGTGTTAACCTTGTGTTGCTGACAAATAGCACAGCCAGCAACGTATTGGCGAACAAAGGATGCGAGTCCAGGCCATCAGAATTCAGCTGCGACGAGCTGACGGGTTTTGAGGACGCCGGGATGACTGGTGGTGGGGTGATCATGGTGTCGGGAGATGATGGAGCGGCATAAATCAGTGTCAGCGGGAATGTATACCCAGTTTTGGTATGTGAGAATTCTGGCGTCAAATTTCCAATCCGAGAGACAGGAATGGAATCATGCAGGGAGTTCGCCAGAGAGAGTGTGGAGGATGTCAAGGACTAGGAGGTCTGAGGAAGAGGAGGACGCGATTTTGTCAGAGAGCTCCTTATCAACTAGGTTGACAAAGAGAGAGTCGGGGAGAAGAGTAACATCCTCGTTGTCATTGTCAGTTTCGGGGATGTGATCGGGGCAGCAGGAGAGTGCATTGGGGGCAGAAAGATCTTTCTCAGGGACATGGGAGAATTGGAGATCATATTTCGAAAAGTCAAGAAGCCACTGTGCTTGTCAACAGTTCAGCTTTTGGGGCTGTCGGAAGTACATAAGGTTTTTGTGGTCAGTGAAGACCTGGACAGGGTGAAGGGCACCGAGGAGGTAGTGACGCCAAGCTTCGAGAGCTCTCATGACGGTGAGAAGCTCCCGATCATAGATGTCATAGTTTCATTCAGCCAGGCCGAATGTTTGAGAGAGGTATGCGCAGGATTGCCATTTGTGGTTGGCATTGCGCTGGAGAAGAACTCCTCCCGAGGCATATTTGGAAGCATCAGTGGAGATGGCAAAGAGGGCAGAGAGGTCAGGGAGTTGTAGAACTGGCTGGGCTGAAAAGATGTCCTTGAGTTCTTCGAAGGTGGCTTGGCAAGTAGGAGTCCAAGCCCAGGGTTGGTTTTTCTTGGTGAGGTCAAGGAGGGGACATGCAATGTCTGAATAACAAGGAACAAAGTGGTGGTAGAAGTTGGCGAATCTGAGGAAAGATCAGACATTGTGGACCTTGGTGGGAATTGGCCAATCCTTAAGACCAGCTACCTTGGTTGGATCCATGGCGAGGGATCCAGGTTTGATGACTAATCCGAGGTAGTCAACCTCCCAAATGTGGAATGTACATTTCTCGAGTTTGAGATACAGGTCAAGCTCCTGCATCTGTTGGAGAACACATCACACCCATTCCTGGTGGATGGTTTCATCATCGTCAGAGTAAATAAGGAGGTCATCCATATAAATGATCAACCATCCTTCAGCGATCATGTCCCTAAAGGAATCAATCATGAATTGCTGGAACGTGGGGGGAGAGTTGGTCATGCTGAAGAACATGACCATGGGTTCAAAAAGTCCGCGGTGGGTGATAAACATGGCCTTCCATTGGTCTCCATCCTTGATGCGGATGTTGTTGTACCCCCATCTGACGTCAAACTTGGTGAATAGTTTGGTGTCCTTGAGCTTGTCGATCAGCTCAGAGATAAGGGGAAGGGGGTATGCATCTCGAACAGTGTGTTTGTTCAGGTACCAGTAATCTTGACAGGGACAGAGACCACCGTCCTTCTTTTTGATGAAGAAGAACGGTGAGGCTTGGGGGGACTTGGAAGGCCGAATCTTTCCAGATGTGAGGTTCTCATCGATGAACACGTTGGCGGCCTTCTTTTCTTCGGTAGACAGGAGGTAAAGCTTTCCGACCTTAGGAACAAAGGATTCCTTGAGGTTGATAGCGTGGTCATAGGGGCATGATAGGGGAACATGGTTCGTCACTTCCTTACTGAAGACAGAAGTGAAATCGGAGTATTTGGGGGGCAGGGTCTTCTTGGGTTTGGCGAGCTCCACTTGAATAGCTAGCTCAGTGGACAGGGTGATCTTTTGGATCTGTGTCATAGCCTCAGCGTTGGCAAAGCGAGATCCAAACCTTTGGATATGGTAAATCTCAGCACGGTGGTGAGCTCGTACCATGAAGGCCTCCTCATCCTCAGTTTGGCAATATCGGTGAAATCCGGAAAGTTCCTCGGGTTCAAGTGTGGTTTCATTGGGGAGGTTCTTGCGAGGTAGAGAAGTCAGAGAAGGATGGGAGGTTTTAGTAATGAACACTGTTCACTCATTGCGCTGTGTTTTCTCGAGGAGGGAAGACTTGTCCTTGGTTAGGGGAATAAGAACTCGACTAGCTGCCCAGTCGATGGTGGGTTCAGTGGCATAGAGCCAAGGAAAACTGAGGATCACATTCTCCTTTCCTCCATTGATGATGTAGAAGGCGATTCATTGAGTTACGCCTCCTATCTGGGTGAAGAGTACCACCTCAAAGCAGCAGGTTGTGTTCAGGGAGGTATCAGCGTTTCGGATGGCAAAGGGTTTGTTGAGAGGGGATATAGGGATGTCGTGACATTTTACAAAGTCCCAGTCAATGCAATTGATCTGGGTGCCCGAGTCTAAGATAGCAGTGGTGTCAACGGCTTTTAGTGTAAGTGGAGAAACGATCAATTTGATTGGCAAATACAGGGAATTCTGTTTCTTTGGCCTACTATTGGTGGAGGATACTGGCGTCAACACAGTCCTCCGTACTAAAAATCCCTTCTGAAAGCTTCCTCTCCTAGCCTTCGGATTGTTTCATCATCATGCACCTCCTCTATTGTGCCTGTTCCTTCAACAACGGTGACCTTAGGAGCGCAGAAGGGGTTGTTGGTGCGCTGGAAATTCTGAGGACATTCCCAAGCCATATGGCCCAGTTGGCAGCATCGAAAGCATCTCCCTTCCTTCCTGTATTGGTCCTGTTCTTTGTCAGTGAGACGGGTAAGGTGATCAACATCCATGGCATTGGGATCATGAGCGGGGGTCAAGGTGGTCTTTGGTGTTATGGTGGGGGTGAAAACAGCGTGAGTCCGGGTGCTGTGTTGTTTTGCCACGGCGGCAGCAAAACGTTTCTGAGAATAGAACTGGTCAATCTTCTTGTACCAGTTCTCAGGAGTCGTGGGAATGGTGTCGAGATCATAGATTCGGTCCGAAAGCCATGGGGGAATACTGGCATGAAGGTAGTGGATGATCGTGGCAGCATTGGCGGTGTCATCAAGCTTAGCCTCGATGACTTTGAGCTTGAATTCGGTGAGGTACTTGGGTAAGTAATCATCCGAGCGGACACACGTTGTTACACTCCCCTATTTTTCTACATAGTTTTCCGCATTTTTCTAGTATTTTTCCTTATTTTTCCGGCTTCATTTGAATATTCTATGGATTTTCTATGGGTACATTCATTATATTCATTAACCAACA
>JBBPMG010000558.1:0-17279 GCA_038090195.1 Boletellus deceptivus | reverse complement strand
TCACTCCCGACAGTTCAAACGTAACGGATGTCCTCGAGGTGCTGAAGAAGTATCCCGGAGATGTGATCAAGCCCCTGATTGTTCTTCCTGAAGGATCAAAGACGAATGTTGGGCAGGTGGACGCAGTTGTTGACGTGGCTGGGCATGCTTACCGGGCATACCTGGCGGTGAAGGGTGAGCAGAAGGTGGTCATTGTCAGACCGGATGGTGTTGCGGGTGGAATCGTGCGCGGCGTGGAGGGGGTACGAGCATACTTTGAGAAAATTTTCCTCCAGGGATAAGATACCATCATCCCCCCACTTTTTCCCCTGTGTCGCTAGTGGTTGTTGTCCCGTCTGCGTAAATATGCCTATATGTATGCAACGCAATAGCCCTAAGGCCATACCCATTTGGCTCCGCGCAGCACATGCTCCGGTACCCACTCGCGGCGATGCTACCACGTCAGCCACTGATCCACTCAGCTGCACCGTGTATTTGCCAGTGCGAACTCACTCAGCCCCCTCCTACACCGCCCATTCTCGTTTCTATACTGACACTTAGTTCCATCCTGCCATTTGGGCCCACCTCAACCCCGAGACGAGAGGATGTGCCCAGTGCGCCTGGTATGTAGAGATAATTCATGTGAGCGTCTTTATACAAAAGGCATGACAGTCGCTTGCTCTACTGGCTTGAACGCTACTGCCTCATAGAGAGTCCGGTCACTAGACTAATGCCGAGGCTTCTCCGCGGCGCGGGGGCGCGGGAAGAAACCAGTAACCATTCCCACGGATTGCTTTGTATATACCCCCTCCACTACGGGGGATGCTGATCTGCAGGCTGGCCGCTTACCAATGTCAACGCTGTGGGGGCAAGTAGTCCGCTATCTATATCAATGGTACGCCAGAGCACTTCTTGTCTCACGCAAGAGTACTCGGGTCTGATCCCTCCTGCTTCCAGATCCACCCACTCCAAGTTGGTCCAACTACACCCTCAGACATGAACCCCTTACAGGTCCCAGAGCTATTCCGTTGCGTCCTGGATTATCTTGCTATACCACTTCCGGAAGATGAAGACGGCCGTACAGAACACAGAACACTAGCTGCTCTGGCTCGGACTTGCCGCGCGCTCTCGGAGCCTTCTCTTGATTGTTTGTGGCGGCGTTTGGACTCACTCGTGCCTCTTATTCGGAGTTTTTCCGATGTCGTGGACGACGCCAGAGTCATGGTAGCTTCGTCATCTTCTTAGACTATATGGATCATTCATGGCGTTGACAGACTCTTCCTTCCCCTTTCGAGTGGCTTGTCATCAATCGGTACTCCCACCGCATCCAGGAGCTGACTTTGGGGACCGAACGTCTCTCGCTGGATTTTTTAGAGTATACGAAGCCCGACCTACCGAACCTGGCCGCACTCCGATGGAAGTGCCACGCCCTCAATGTGACCCCGGGAAGGATAACTCCATTCCATTCCATTGCGGTCATCAAGTCATTGCTGACGCCCAAAATCGACACCCTGGAAGCGATACTGAGCTACGACAGGGATCCATATGCCGAGTCGTTTCTGGAGGACTTCCCTCGGCTCTGTTCGAACTTGAAGTCGATCAAGTTAGACGTTACCTCGAGCACTGGGCGGGTATCCGAGGCCGCCAAGCAAGCTCTTTCGCGAGCTATCTGTGGTCATGCACACTGGCGACGGGTCGAGGTTCAATGTCCGGTAGACAGGGCCGTGTTGAAACACCTTGGGGAGTGCTCAACACTCAAGACAGTCTCGTTGACGGTAGGGTCTGCGGAGAGTTGCTTCGAGCAAGAAGACACACCTTTCCGCAATGTCACGAAACTGGGAATAATGCTGCAATACCATGTTGACTTTGCCATGCATTTCTTACGTGCTCATGAACAGGCGTTCTGCAGTTTCAGGGTTACCACTGCAGATGCACAAACCACACCCATGGATATATCTTCTCTCTTGAAAGCAATAGCTTCTCCTGAGCGCATACATTCAATTCAATCGCTCGAAGTAGCTTGTATTCGAAACACTCATCTCGGAGGTCCCATACCAATCAGCGACACACAAGAACTCTCATATACACACATCTCTCCTATTGCGTCTCTTGTACATCTCCGTACACTTGTCATCCATTTCAACCATCCAGTTGCGATTAACGATGCAGAGTTTTCTAGCCTGGTTTGCAATTGGCCCTGTCTGGAGGACTTGCAGTTAATATGGTGGGGTGACGAATACCCCGAAAAGCGGATCACTCTGAGCGGACTGTTGTCGCTCCTTGCATCCTGTCGAAATCTATGCACCGTTCGCATGTCGATAGACGCGAGGCAAGTGCCTTCTGATGCATGTCCAGATGTATGCTCTCCCTCCGTCCTTCTTTTACTCCTCTTCGACTCTCCGATCGAAGATCCTGTGTCAGTTGAAGAATTCCTGGCCAAACACTTGCCATGCGCCTCCTTTTTTCATCTTTCACTCAACCACGGACTGTTTGGAGATATGGGTCAGGAGTATGGGCTCATGTGGCTGCGGGTCATGACTGCCCTTCTATCCAGGACTGGGATGGGGGTACGTGACTACCAGCATACTACATGGATTCAATGCTGACAGGTTATTTGTTTGTTTTTTCTTTGCACAGCTGCAGCGAAGTCGCAGAGCATTGCCAACGCTACGTCCTTGAGCACACAAGCTCGATCTACAGCGTTTACTTACCTGTATTATACCAAACATACTTATTGTGAGGATAGGTGCTTGCCCTAATAGCCAATCCACTCCACCAATGATCTGGTTGTCACCCCGCTGGAGGCAGGGTCATTAGATATCGAATAACGACAGGGACACCATCATGCCACTGATGGAACCTTTCTGCTTTCCATAAATACTTTTGAGTGGACCCACAGGATGACAACGTTGTCCCTTGGCACGGCCCCTCGTGTGGCTGTCACTGACTAAATCGGGGCTGCGCAATGAGTTTATAGACTACGACTTGCAGACACATCGACGCTGTGTTTCCCCGTCAATTTTTGTATCATCCTTGTGCTATCATGGCTCCCTCTGTTGCCCCCGTACTCGTGGTAAGTTTCTCCGACTCGAGTCACGATTGACAAGGGTGACTGGGCCCTGCTAGGTCGGCGGTGGTCCGTCAGGGCTCGCCGCTGCGCTAACGCTGTTACAAAACCGCGTTCCTGTTCGGATCATCGATAAGGAACCCCAATATCGTATCAGCCAGCGTGCCTGTGGAATATGGGTGAGCTCGCATGAAACGTGGATCGTCAGCATGCATGTGTGACGGCGCGGATGGATGCTTTTGGGTGTTTTGTTCTCCTCCCCCCCTCTCCTCGTTTGGAACAGCCCAGGACGTTTGAAGCATTCCACCTTCTCCGCGTCTGCGAAGCGCACCAAAAAGCGAGAGCCGTGATCCCCACGCAGGAGTACAAACCGGGGACGCTCGAGCCCATCAAGACCTTTTTGATCACTCCGCACAGCGACCCGACGCCGTCGATTCCGTATGTAAGCACTGCTTGCTATCGCGTCGACCATGGCTCATTCTACGGGATCGGTAGAGTAATCTGATGTTCCTTGGTCAACCGACCCTCGAGGGCGTCTTGCGTTCCCACATCGAGGAGTACGGTTGTTCCGTCGAGCTAGAGACAGAACTCGAATCGTTTGAAGACGATGGCGAGCGCGTGCTCGCAAAGTTGGTCAAGAAGGTGGACGGGAGAGGGGTCGTTGAAATATTCGAGACTTCGTATCTCGTTGGCGCAGACGGCGCTAAAGGTGCGTAATCTGTTTCAGACGGCACTTTCTCGTTCAATGCCACGATTCTTTTTTCCTTTGCTAGGAGTGACCCGGAAACAGCTCGGTTTGTCGTTTTTCGGGAAAACAAGGACAGACTTGGCCGGCGTAATCGCGGATATCTGCCTTGAAGCCAAAGGGGTTGACAGAGACGTTCGTATGATTTGTTGTCTACCAACATCTGAGCAGTGTGGAGTGACCCTCGTAAGCGTCATCTAGCACTGGCACATGTTCGGAGACAGAACGGCCGATTTGTAAGTGTCAGTTCCGCCTAGCCACTCCACGCTGTGTCTGATAGAGGGAGTAGCTGCACTCTCCGACCAACGGACGAGATCGCCCCCGATGGCTTCCAGTCTGTCGTGATTTTGAAGGACTACGATCCAAAACAGTTGATCGCAGACCCGACATTGATGTTCAAAGGGATGTCCAAACTAATAGGACAGGAGATTAGTGTTAGGAAAGTGGTGGCTTTGTCGGACTTTCGGTCAGACATGTGTGCAAGGATAATTCTCTGTGTTCACATGACGTGAGATAGGCCCAACATCAGGATGATTGACACGTTTGGTCGTGGGCGGGTCTTCCTTGCCGGAGGTGAGGACACGGCAACAAGCCTCGCTTCGTCCTCTACTTATTCGTCACTCCCATAGACGCAGCGCAGTATGCACGTATTCTCTCGCTGCAGGCTTTGCTTGATCTCGGTTGTTAGTGTTCACAGCCCAACAGGAGGTCAAGGTCTAAACACGAGCGTTCAAGATGCCGTAGGCATCCCGTCGAGTGTTGTGTATTCCGTGGCTGATAGCATCGTTTCCACAGCTGAACCTGGCCTGGAAACTTTCCTTGGTCTATAGAGGTTTCTCTTCGGCCACCCTCCTCGACTCTTATACGACAGAGCGTCTTCCCGTGATCGCAGAGATGCTCGACATCACTACGGGAATTCTGGACAAGATATTGGAAACGCCAACGATGGAAGGCGCCATGGGGCGCGAGAAACACTTGAACATGCTGGGAGTGAACTATCGTGCCGGCCCAATCGTGGTGGACGAGTTCACGGTGCCTAAGCCGGTGAACGCGTATAGGCTTTTGGATGAAAGCGAGCTGGTGGCAGGGGACAGGGCACCAGATGCGCCGGGGTTGATCGTGGTTACGAACGGGGTGACAACGAAAACGGACACAAGATTGTTCGACGTGTTCCGTGCGACACATCACACCGTGCTCGTGTTCACTCCCGACGCATCGTCGACGACAGGCATCCTTGAGGTGCTGAAGAAGTATTCTGGTGATGTCATTCAGTCGGTGGTCATTCTCCCTGAGAGGCCTGATGAGAAGGCTGTTGGCCAGGTGAACGCGGTGATCGACAAGGATGGGCATGCTTACCGGTCATACTTGGCGGTTAAGGGCGAGCAGAGGGTGGTCGTTGTCAGGCCTGATGGTGTCGTAGGCGCCATTGTGCACGGCGCCGAAGGGATGACGACGTACTTCGAGAAAATTTTCTTCTTGAACGATTGATGAAGATTTCACGTCGCCGGTGTAAAGTACTTGGTTCTTGTTTGTATCACACATGGATAGGACGCCGAACAATGGGCGCCGATCGATAACGCCTGCAATGCAGCTGTCCGGCGTGCTTGAGTGCCGCTATTGACCGAGGGTATGCGCTTGTGCGCACGCGGATGGTCTTCAAAACTATGAACTTGCATTGTTAGATGAGCCCACGTAGGTGCTTGTTTTCGTTCATACCTAGGAGTCCTCCTGCTCGATGTTTATTTAGTATTAAATGTGAAGCTGCCAGTGGTGGGCAAACGTAACTGTCGCCTAGGGTGCCCGGCTATAGTACTTACTGTAATGAATGGCAGGCAGACGGGTAGTTGTTGAGGAAGACGCTGAGAAGATTTTGACCAAGGCGGTGCCCGTTGACGACGCTCAGCTACAGCGTATCACTGGCGACGGAACCGGGAGGATAAGGTTGCAGAGTTCAATTACCTGTTGGCAGCGGGCTAGCGCCGTAGGGAGCCTGTCTCAATGCGAGACACTGGATGCTTCAATTCGTTGGGCGACGTTCGACGCTCGTGCGGAGGTCCACAGATGCTTGACCGCCGGTCGGACTCGGCGTGACTCGGAACAGAGAAAACTCGTTGGACTTGGACTTGAATTACCCCCGTCATCGGTCTGGAATTGATGCGCTAGTTGTTCGCGAAAAGTGATGGGGAAGCCTGGCATTGCTGGTTCAGCCTATCGCGCGAACTTTCACAAGCCCGTGTGGGTTTCCGTCATGCGTTATCTGATAACTCGTAATGTGCTGATGCATACCGTCTCGTAATGCTGGGCGAACACAATGTCGGGTTGAGCCGGAACACCTTCGATGGGCTGCTCTTACCAAAGCGTGCGGAACAAAGAAGCGAAACAGCGACGCCAAGCTCGCCGCCAGAACTGGGTAATCTATCGGTGCAGTGCAACCTACGCCTCTCCAGAACGACTCTACTACTAGTAGCAAGGTCGGTCACCAGGCAGGTATAGTTTCAGAATGCGCACAAAGGCAAGAGGCGATCACTGACAGTCTTAGCAGGTTTAGACACTTGACGTGATATGCGGGTCTGCATGGTTCACATCCTACGCATCAACGTCACCCGGGACGACTCAGCAGGGTGACAAGAGTCCCCGCCGACGCGTCTCGGCCGGCAGAACGACCCGTGTAAAGTGCGTAGGTGTCCGCCAACCGAACGTCACTGTAGAAGGTACTTATAAGAGTGCAATGACTCGATGATTCGTCACTATGTTGCCCGCGTTCAACATTGTAGACTCGCCGTCTCATCCATCTGTTACTACTAGTATCATGCCCTCCTCTACCGCGCCTGTACTCGTCGTAAGTCACTGATCTTGTGACGTGCGCGATCGTCGACGCTGACAAACATCGTGTCGTGCGCTAGGTTGGTGCTGGACCATCGGGGCTCACCGCGGCGCTCACGCTGTTGCGGAACAATGTCCCTGTCCGGATCATCGACAAGCAGCACCATCGTCTTGGCCAGCGTGGCGACGGAGTTTGGGTGAGCCAATATGGCACGCAGCTCACGCTACACAAGGCTGATATATCTTTTTGGTGGCTTGTCGCTTTGAAAGCCCCGGACATTTGAAGTGTTCCATCTCCTTCGTGTCTATGAGGTGCATCAGAGCGCTAGGGAAGCAGTTCCTGCACGGGAGTACAAGCCCGGGACGCTAGAGCCTACCTTAACCTTCTGGATGACGCCTCACAGCGACCCGACGCCGTCGATTCCCTACGTAAGCGCCAACTATCAGATAGACCATGGCTAACTCTATTTTGTCTGCAGATTAACCCAATGTTAATAGGTCAGCCAAGGTTAGAAGGTATCCTGCGTTCCCACCTTGAGAAGTACGGCTGTTTCGTTGAGGTAGGAACGGAGCTCGAGTCATTTGAAGATAATGGAGAGCGGATTGTCGCAAAGTTGGTCAAGAAGACGGATGGCCAAGAGGTCAGCGAAATAGTCGAGGCTTCATATCTCATTGGAGCAGATGGTGCTAAAGGTACGCGACCCCTATGGATCCATCTTGCCTTTGCATTTGACAAGCATTTCCTTTTTACAGGGGTCACTCGAAAGCGGCTTGGTTTGACATTCCTCGGCGAGACTAGACAAGACCTAGAGTCAGTAATTGGAGACGTCTGCCTCACGGCCGATGGGCTCGACAGAAACGTACGCAACCGCCTTCTGGCCAAGAGTCGCTTTCTCTGCGGGAACTCATTCGAATTCTATCTAGCACTGGCATGTCGTCGGAGACCGAACAGCGGACTTGTGAGTATCACCCGTAGGCTGCGGGCGTATGTCTAATCACATGCAATAGCTTTATACTCCGTGCAACGGAAGAAATCGCACCCGACGGTTTCCAGCTCCTGATATCTCTGAAGAACTACGAGCCGAAGCAATTAATTGCGGACCCAAAGTTGATATTCAACCGCATGTCGGAACTGATAGGACGGGAGGTTAACGTCCGAGAAGTAGTCTTTTTGTCGGAGTTCCGGTAAGGTGTATCCGCGAGGATGACGAGCCGCTTCTGCATGACATGAGACAGGCCCAACATCAGGATGGTCAACACATTCGGCCGTGGACGGGCATTTCTTTCTGGAGGTAAGGGGGCGATGTATACGCTTCCACCCTGTTATACTTACACCGAATGCGCGCAGATGCAGCACAGTGTGTACACTGTTGTCTCCTTGAAAGCTTCTCTTAATGTCATTTCTCAGTGTCCACAGCCCAACAGGAGGTCAGGGTCTGAACAGCAGCATCCAAGACGCTGTATGTACCTTTCCAGTAGCGCGTTCTGCGAGCCTGATGGCATTACTTTTGCAGCTCAACCTGGGCTGGAAGATCTCCTTGGTGTACAGAGGTCTCTCCCCCGCCAGCATTCTCGACTCATACACCACCGAACGTCTTCCCGTGATTGCTGAAATGCTAAACATCACCACGGCAATGTTGGACAAGGTACGGAATGCGGCGACGGCTGAGGGTGCCATGGAGCGTGAGAAACGGTTGAACATGCTCGGCGTCAACTACCGGACGAGCCCGATCGTGTTGGATGAATTCACGAGCGCAGAGCCGGTGAGCGCATACAGGATTCTAGATGAAAGCGAGTTGGTGGCAGGAGACAGAGCACCGGATGCGCCGGGGTTGGCCGTAGTTGCGAATGGCGCAGAGACGAAGGTGGGGACGAGGCTCTTTGAGGTGTTCAGCGCGACGTATCACACTGTGCTCGCGTTCACCGCCGACGCGTCAAAGGTGACGGACGTCCTTGAGGTGCTGAAGAAGTATCCAAGGGACGTGATCAAGCCAGTGGTGGTTCTTCCCAAAGGGTCTCAAGGAACCGCTGCAGAGTGGGCAGACGTGGCCATTGATGAAGCTGGACACGCCCACCGGGCATATTTGGCGGTGAAGGGCGAACGGAGGGTGGTAGTAGTTCGACCAGATGGTGTCGCTGGTGCCATAGTGCACGGCGCTGAAGGGGTGCAAGCGTACTTTGACAAGATTTTTACCCGGGAGTAGATCCTCGAGAATGTCTTCTCTAATAGACGGTTTTTTTTGCCAAAAGTTGGCCGCTTGTGGTGAATGGATTGTATAATCAGTAACTGGGGGCCAGTATTCGCCAAACAAGAACCGTGTCCCGACTCGAAAGTAGTGCGCGGCCGTTCCGTTCGCGCCGGTGTCCCAAGTGCCTCAAGAGCAAATCGAATCACATGTCGTTGGTCGACAGACGATTAAGCCTGATCACGAAGCTGGCAGCAGTGTCGCATCTAATTCCTCTTTGTCCGTAGCAGTCACTGCAACGAAGAACGCCGAAACTCACCACGTCATGGTTGTCCGTCAGAGATCAATGACGCCGCAAAGTCTATTGTTCGTTGAGAAGATGTGATCGCCGTAGCCAAGTTGAACTAGCTCGTGGTTCTTTCGTAATGATCGACTGCTGACTTGATCACGAACGACATGCTAGGTTGGCGTTCGCTGTTCATCGGGGCTCTCAACAACCTGCCTGGGAGCTGGACCTGGGAGGTCGGGCATTTTGCCGACTCTCTGGATCGCGGTCACCGTAAGACATAATGGACAAGCGATAAAAAAGTGTGTCACCACGGTGATACTTGTCGAGTTGGCGCTCGTCGAGTGTGTCTTCGGACTCCTGGACCGGGACGGCCGTGCCAATGCCTAGTGGCACAGGCACGATGGAGCCAGCTCGTCAAATCGCGAAAAAAAAGCACACGGGTCGCACCTTCAATCTGAACCGACAGCATCTCCAGTCCTGCCACTCCAGGCTTCATGAGGAACCCCTTGCTAGTTCCAGAGCTATTCATTTGTGTCCTGGATTCTCTTGCTGTATCACTGTCGGCAGACGAAGACCGCTTGCACGCCACAAGCTTGGAGGAGCGCAGGTCGCTCGCTGCGCTAGCCCAAACATGTCGCGCGTTCTCAGAGTCTTCTCTCGACCGTCTGTGGCGGCGTTTGGACTCACTCGTCCCACTTCTTCGGAGTTTTTCTGGCGTTGTGGATGATGCCAGAGTCATGGTAGCATATATTCTTCCCGGACCACGTGGATTGTTGTTCATGACCTCGACAGACCCCTCCCTCCCCTCCAGAGTGGCTTGTCATCAATCGCTACTCCTATCGCATCCGAGAACTCACCTTAGGGACTGAATGTCTGTCCGTAGACTTCTTGCGGTGTACGAAGCTCGCCCTGCCCAGCCTAACGGTGCTTCGATGGAATCAATATGCGCCTAGAATGTCCCCGGGGATACCTCCATTCCGCTCCATCGGAGCCCTGTGGCCATTCCTTACCCCAAAAATTGTCACCTTGGAAGCAATGCTGGACAGCGCCAGGGATCCGGAATTTGGGTCGTTTCTGGTGAACCTTCCTGACTTGTGCCCGAGCTTGAGGTCGATTAAACTCAATATTGTTTCTAATGCTGACCATGTGCCCGAGGACGCCAGGCAAGCTCTTTCGCGAATAATCTGCAGTCATACCGACTGGGAGCGCGTCGAGGTTCAGTGTCCGATAGACAAGACTGCATTCAGGCACCTCGGGTTATCTTCGACACTCAAGATGGTTTCGTTATCGCTCGTCTCAGAGACGATAGGATCGGCTGAAACCTGCTTCGGGCACGCAGACACGCCGTTCCGCAATGTCACAAAGCTGGCCTTGACGCTACGGAACCATTTTGACTTTTCCATCCAACCTTTGCGCGCTCATGGGCAGGCGTTCCACAGTGTTGATGTCGTCTCCAAATATGCCCAAGCCACTGCTGCGCAAGTATCTGCCCTCCTAGAAGCGATAGTTTCCCCTCCGCGGATACGCTCACTTCAATCGCTCAGGGTTCTCTGTCTTCAAAATATTCATTTTAGGGATACCGTAGCGACTGGGGACGCAAGAGGGCTGTTGTACGAGAACATCTCCCCTATCGCGTCGCTCGTGCATCTTCGTGTGCTGGTTATCAGTCTGAACCATCCGATCACCTTGAATGATGAAGAATTTGCTAGCCTGGTCTGCAACTGGCCCGATCTCGAAGATTTATCGCTAGTAGGGAGGTGTGATGGATACCCCGTAAAGCAAATCAGTTTGAACGGACTGTTGTCGCTCCTCGCATCTTGCACAAGAATGCGCAAAATTCGTATGTCACTGGACGCGAGGCAAGTGACGCCAGACATGGGCGGCGATATTTGCTCTCCTTCTGTCACCCGTCTCTTCCTTCACGATTCCCCTATCAAACACCCGGACTTGGTTGAAGAATTCTTGTTCAAACACATGCCTCGCGCGCATTTCATGTATGTCGTGCTCAACCACTGGACCCTGGGTGAAGTCAGTCAGGAATATGCTCAAATGTGGTTCCGTGTTCGCACTGGTAATACACACAGACAAAGTCGTGTCAGAGGTGCGTGACTCTAGAATACTGCATGTCTCTGACACTAACAATTCATTCGTTGCTCATTCAGGTCACAGGAATCTGGTGCCAGGAGAGATTGTAAACGGAGGTAGGCAATCGCACGAAGATTAAAATCCGGTGGATCGAAGGTATCAAATATACCTTGATATGACACGACGTCCTGGGGTCGCTACACACGAGCAGGAGACTCAAGGGGTATACCTATGTGGGGAATGCGAGCGCACGTATCCGCCAGAAGCACCGACAGAGCCCGTCCTATCCCTCGGCGTAGCTCAGTATTCATTAATTCATGCTTAGACATAATTCATGTCTATACGGCCATGCCTATCAACACTGTTGGTGCATTCTGCATGGTATGTTGTACCTCTGCCAATGAGTGTGGGAAAAATACATTGTCTGGCCAATTGTCACATGGGCGGTCCTAGGGAGGCTTGAACTGATAATGCCTTTCAGTCGGCTCCCGCCAGAGCTCTGGCTTGGTGTATTTCACTACCTTGATGTGCAGGACATCCTTCGACTACGCATGGTGCGTCTCCTGTTATACCCGATTTCGCCTCAACTACGAGTGTATTACAGGTTTGTCGAGATCTGAGCACACTCAGCCGTCGTAGAGATGTATGGACCGAAGCCTATCGCTATGCCAACTTTGTCCGCCCTCCAGGCCCGTTACTGTCACAGTCTGCGCAAGACCTGGAAAATATACTCATCCGCGATCTCCGCATCCGCTGGCATCTTCGCCATCCAGAAGATCAATGGCCGAAGCCCAGAGTCAGATTCGTTCATTACTCTGGCTCGGCCTTCCGTGCCCGTTTGGTCCTTGCACGGTTTCTGTTGATCGCATTCCCAGACCGAGTCCTGTGTTATGACTTGGATCACGGGGGATCCGACGACAGCCTGCATGCTACCGCAATTTACAAGACGAGAGATCAAACTCTAAAGTTGTTTGATTGTGTTTGTGCCACAGATCCTGAGGGCCGCCCATTTGCGTGTATGGTCCTGGGAGAGACTACGCAGGTGCACAGGCAGGCGCGATTGTAGGTTTTGACATTCGATGCGATTCAGAGCCGTGTACTGACGGCTGTTGTTAGTTCGATCTATCTGTTGGTTGTCGGAGAGCAATCTAAAATCACTCTAGATTTGCTTCACCAGTTCAGATGTATCGCATCTAGCACCTTCACTGTCAATCTTGGTCCTCGCATCATTGTTGTACGTGTTGCCGTGGCCGGGCCCCCTCATTGGCTTATGGTCGCCTTTGACGTGCATGCACGCACAGAGCTCTCGCTCCCTTCTCTCGAAAGTGCGGTGCGTTGGGTGATTCCCCATTCATCGCCTCTCCCAAGTATAATATTTACGACATAACAAATGCAGGAGTGGCACCACTCTAACACGTGCATGAGCATTTCGACATCGACACACCTTCTCCTGTTCAACTTTAATTCTGACGGGAGTACAGTTTTCAATGCGTTTGTTCTCCCACCTTCGGATCCCCAATTGTGCACCGCCACCCTCAGCCACTCACACCGCGGTAGCATACGAAAAGTTGTGCACGATATTGTCCCACTTCATGATGCCATCCTGGATCCATCCACGCTAGATGTTTTCATCCCTGTCCGGGTACGGTTATCTGTGCGTGGTCGCTGTCACTATGATTCGGATTTCGGCGCTCTTCGCCTTGGCATGTCGTATTCTAAACCGGTTGGCCCCATCAAGTTAAACCTACTCGGTCCATTCAGTCGGCACATGCGCCCATTCGGTCTACCTTCCTTTAATGGCGTTGGTCGACTGTTTTATATCCACCAGGAAGGCGCCGGTTGGTTGTCTCGTGTTAGCCTGGCAGCGATCGAGTATTATGTGTGTAGCGATGGCCATCGCGTGACAAAGACCAAGGCCACCGAGGGCCACTTGATCCTCAGGCTAGACGCTCTGGAACCATGCAGGGTTTGGACTATGATGGTTATTCTGTACGGATATGCCTTCAATTTGCAGACCACATTACAGCAGATTATCATCATGTCACTGGCCTGGTATACTCCACACCTACCCAGATCAAGATATTGGATCTTGTATAAGCTGCTGGCTACATGGATGAAAGGCAGAGAAGATTATCCTGGGGATGGAAACACTCCAAATATTGCATGAAAGAATATCAAACATGTGTGTATATGTAGCCCTTGATACTAGAAGGAATGTGTGTGATACATGCTAGTACTACACTTTAAACATGGTCAATATGCTCATTTTGGAATAGATTTCTAGGAGGTAGTACTAAAATATTTAATTCATACCTGAAATAGCTATTTGAAGTAATTGTACATGACAAATTTGATAACAGTTCTAATATCTTTACTTTGAATACAGTGAGCAACAAAACTGTTGCAATGCCTAACCTTGATGCAGTGTGCAAAGCGCACTGCAAGCACCTGTGAGAATTATGTTTGGGTTTGGTTAGAGCAAATAAAGTACACACTCTTGGCTACAGAATGGTCCCTAGGTCATGTGATATGGATCAGTTGTCATGGAGATATCCTTGTTTTAATTCACTCATGTCATTGCAACAGTTTTGTTGCTGATATTAAGGGTATCAACATTAGTATAAGGTATATCCTCCTTTGGCCTTGATGACCTCCTGAACCCTCCTAGGCATACTCTCAATCAACTTCTGACACTCCTCCACCCCAAATTTATACCACTCTTCTTGAATTCTCTCCCATAATTCCAATACTCCTTTGGATGGCTCAGGGTATTCTGCCAGTCTTCTTTTGAGAAGAAACCATAGATGCTCTATGGGATTAAGGTCTGGGGATTGAGCAGGCCATACCATAACATCAAATCTGTGCTCTTTCAACCACTCCTTTGCCCTCCTGCTTGTATGCTTAGGGTCATTATCCTGCTGAAAGATAATGTTCTCTGGAGTAAATCCATAATCCACTAGGGTTTGTTGGAGTTCATCCTCCAAAATCTGCACATAAAGGTTAGCATCCATCTTACCATCAATCTTGCAAGCCATTCCAACTCCTTCCCAAGTCATACAACCCCACAGCATCACTGATCCTCCTCCAAACTTAACTGTACCCTCTGTAATCCTATCACTTAGGCCTTCTCCTGTCTTCTTCCAAGCCTATTTCCTACCATCTGAGCCAATGCAGTTAATTTTGGTCTCATCTGACCATACAATATGCTTACAATCATCCACTGTCCAATCCTGATGGCTCAAAACAAAATCTAATCTTTCTCTCCTATAATACTTGGAGAGAAATGGCCATTTCTGCTTCACCACAGCCTTCATACCAGCTTTCTTCAAGTGACGATGAATAGTTTGTGAGGAGATTGGCTGCTTCTTGATATCCTGAAGGGTTTTGGTCAATTGGATGGCATTTTCAGCCTTCCTAGTACCAATGAGTTGAATGGCATGACATATATCAGTGGGTGAAATGATGGATGGATGGCCACCAGAGCCTTTGGGAAGATCAGGACAGTGTTTGGCATGAATACAGCTGATGGTGGAGTGGTTGAAACCAGTAGAAACAGAGATTTGGCAGGTTGATTGCCCTAATTCCAGAAAAGAGATGATTTGGTTGATTTGATCAACAGAGAGTGATTTCATGATGAAAGAAGTGGAAGAATGATGGTGTTTGGCTTTGTTTACATCATGTTGAATTATTTCTATGTCACATGACTCATTGCTGACATAATATCCTATGTTAACACAAGAGTTCTATATTTAAGTACATTAGCAACAAAACTGTTGCAATGACATGAGTGAATTAAAACAAGGATATCTCCAACAATTGATCCATATCACATGACCTAGGGACCATTCTGTAGCCAAGAGTGTGTATGTTATTTGCTCTAACCAAACCAAAACATAATTCTCACAAGAGCTTGCAGTGTGCTTTGCACACTGCATCAAGGTTAGGTATTGCAACAGTTTTGTTGCTCACTGTATACCTTCTAGTCTGACAGGTATTGGATTGTGCATTGAGCTTATGTACTTGTTCTAAAATATGTTTTACCCTTCCTTGCCTACCTATATGATGCTGTTCCATCAGGGTACCTAACATTACTTATTTGAATTTCCATCACCTAACCTAGTGATGACTTGACAGTCCCAGGTGCATCTGGACTATAATGTATTGTCTTAGGTATTACAAATTTTATCTTCCTTGATGCTGAATACCAATCTAAATTGAAACTCATCTGACTATGCCTCTTCCTCATCTTGGTGTTAAGCTTATTGATACCTATGCTTCTACTTGTCTTCTCTGCTTTGCTCTCCTTCCTATGCTTCTTTCCAGTCTGGAACTCATTGAGATTCACTGCTTTCACCTTCAGATCACTTGGATTACTTGTTGATCATATTGGAAGCACATTTGGGGTAAATTCTTTATTAATATAGAACCCCTAGGACAAGCCAATTGCTCTCTCTTCATATCATCCCCACTTACAATCACTTAAAAAATTGACCCAACATTTGGCATATTTTGAATGTGTTCATAATAGTGCCACAACAAGGACAAATAACACAAAATATTGAACATAGAACCGAAATTATCTGCTCTGCACTATATCACTAAGAAAGAATTATGTGATTTAGATCAGAACTGATAGAGATATGAGTAAACCAAAACAGCAACTCATTGGGTCAATATTTTGGCTATATATTTCAAGTGTATAGGCTACCTCAGTACTTGATATTGCCCCCCTTGGCCTACAATATTGCCTGTATTCTCCTAGGCATACTCTCTATTAGGTTTTGACTTACCTCTGGCCCTATGTTATTCCACACCTCTTCAATCCTTTCTCAAAGCTCCCATACTCCTTTGGTAGTTATGGGATACTTGTAAAGCTCTTTATTGATATGATTCCAAAGATGTTCAATAGGATTAAAGTCTGAAGACTGTGGAGGCCTTTCTAAGAGTGTAATATCATGATCTTCTAGCCATTTTTTTGCTGTCTTTCAGGTATGCTTGAAATCATTGTCTTGTTGGAAAATAAGATCCTCTAGAGGGATTTCACTTTCTTCCATGCTGGGCAGTAGATTGCCTTCCAAAATGTCCACATATTAGTTGACATCCATTTTTCCCTCAACCTTTGCAAGTTTTCCTACACCCTCACAGCCCATACAATCTCATATCATAATATTTTCTCCACCAAACTTGACTGTACTTTGAACCTCTCTTTGAATCAACTTCTCTCAAGCCTGTTTCCACATCCATTGCTTGCCATCTGATCCAATTCTATTGATTTTGGTTTCATCTGACCAAATTATCTTCTTCCAGTCTTTCATAGTCCACTCCTTGTACCTGAGAGCAAATTCCACATGCTTCTTTTGATGGGCAGAAGTGAGTAATGGCTTTTTCTTTTTTGTATAGGCTTTGTATGAGTGTTTCTTAAGAATATGTCTGACCCTCTGTGAGGTAACTGAATGTGGAATAATGGAATTGATGTGTTTGATAGCCTGGATAGCATTAGAAGCCCTACCAATAGTGACTTGTGATAAGATAGCATGCTCATCTCTAGAAGAGTAGAAGAGAGCTTAGAAGGACAACCAGAGGAAGGCATCTGACAATTAGGAAGGATATTATGGAGGGTTCTAATGACAGTAGACTTTCCAAGACCTATTTTCTTGGCAATAAAGCAAGTAGAATAACCATGAGATGCCAGAGAAAGAATATTTTCCTTTTGAGCAGTGAAGATGGGATGCATGATGAATTATAGATTTGCATGGACATTGGACCTGGTAATATAGTGCCGATACACTGCCTTGTGGCTATTACTCACTGCCTGCCATGGCTATATGCACTGTCTTTGGCTGTGTGCATTGCTATTATGCTATATCAATATAGTGAATATATAGTCAAATAATTGATCCAATGAAGCACTATTTTAATTTGCTTATGTCTCCATCAGTTCTTAACATAATTATATAATTCTTTTGTACAGTATATACAGTGGCTCAAATAAGTGTCCCAATGTTGGGCCATTTTGGAAAGACTTGATATTTGCAAGAGAACCAAAATGTATCAGCTCTGACCCTTGCAGAATCATCAATAGTCCTGATTCCTGCCCTGATGATG